>JAGKTI010010430.1:0-28533 GCA_018397915.1 Birgus latro
CGCCAAGACCACTTCAACGCCAAGACCACTTCAACGCCAAGACCACTTCTATGCCAACTACTCCTACACCAAAATCACGTCTACATCTCTTTCCTGCCGCTCGCAAACTATTATTCTGCTCACTTCACAAAAATGATTCCATTACTGCAAAATTTAAGCTAAGGAGAACGGCTGAAAAACTGAATATATTTAAAATAACCGACGATTTAGAGCAGACCTAATATAAACACTTACATACTTAAGAAATTCGACTACGTTAGACATGATATTGTGTTCGTAATACAGAATGATACTGCGACTAGAAATAACTGAAGGAAACTCAAAAGCGAGAGATGCAGCTCTAAACTCTTTAACATTCGCGTACCGAAAATGGAATAAGCCACCAGCAACAATGGTTAATATACAAACTTAAAACATTTAAATTTAGGCCATAATTATTTTAGAGTTGTCCATTTCCAGACTGAAGTGTGTGCTGCCGACAGTGAGACGGGCTTAATTATGAGAACATGCTGCAACATGCGTATATTTTCCCCCAGGTTTGCAGATTAGAGAATGCATACGAGTAGTCCTTAGTCTGGCTTCTCCTGCCCATCCTGTAAAACGTGTGCTTGTAGTTTCTACGGCGTGGTGTGGTGGGTGGGGGAGGGTATTCTTCTTTTCTCTCCTTTTCACATACGCGTTGGTGAAATCTTAGTAGAATTAACCCTTTTTTATTTTTATTTCAACAGATAACCTTGATGTGGGCCAATAGGCCTCCTGCTAACTATACTTTCTACGTACTCCTATGTTCTCTATGGTAGTTGGTTCCCACCACTCGTCCACCTATCTATCTATCATCCAATAATTTATACTCTGTGGTAACTGGCTCCCATCAGTTGTCCAGCTATCTACCTATCATCCAATAATTTTTTGCCTCATCAACAGCCTAGGGAGCTGGGGCTGTGCTACTCAGGTCCCCAGTTTGTGAAAATATGTCACTGCAACAGGCGTGTATCTAGTGTGGGTGTCGGCGCGGTGGTGGTGTGGGCAGGGAGGGACGAGGGCGGCCTGCTGAGGGCCATGTGGGCGGCTCAGGGGGCCAGACTGACCTGCCGCGCCCTCCTGCTGCTACTGCACCCATGCCACACACACCTGGCTGTGGTCCTCAGGTGAGTCCCACAGATAATTTTCTCATACTTAGTGCAGTCTGCCACACACAGGTGTCGGATGGCTGAATGAATCATCTGCTACAAGGTGCCACCATGTGAAGGCTCAGTGCAAGGGGCAGTCTTTTATCCCATTCCACAGCTTGTGCGAGAAGTAGATGAAGCCCAGCTTTTTTTCAAGGAGAGGAAGTTCTAACCGGAATCATTGCTAATTTTGCTAATATTTTTTCCCCCACCCTGGTTTAACAGTTTCTGATGGAGTGGGGCTGTAGTTTTGCTGAGTTTGTTTATGGATGGGTTTGAACTAAATTTGCAGTTGTTTTGCACTCTGTGGATGTAAGCTTAAAAATAAAACTACAAAGCAAACTTAAAACCAAATCCTTCAGAAACACAAGGACTGTGGTGACATTCACCCTCTGATAACAATAATGACTATCTGGCAGGTTCCTCGAGGCGGCGGGTCTGTGGCTGCAACCAGACACACGGACTGTGGTGATAGGGGAGAGGGACGACGCACATACTGTCCTGCTCCATCCCGCCCTCCGCAACACACCAGCACCACTCTACCTCCCCACACAACAACAACAACAGCTCGGGCGACACATGCAGTATCTCAGACTGAAGGATAGCTTGGCAGAGATTGGTGAGGATCCCAGATGACTCATAAGTCTACCGTATAACAACACATTTAGTAAGTTCAGGATGCTTCATAATGTTGTTCTGTGTTAAGAAATACTCCCTGCACACGAGTTACAAGTCTGATTTGTAATTGGTGCAGGTGTGGATGGCAGCCGAGTCAAGATGCTGTGGCGGTGTTTGTACTGTAAGAGCGGCACCCCAGCCATCCGCCCACTGTACTCACCCACCACTACAACCAGCATCACCACATCCCATCTCTTAGGTGTGTCGCTATTTAGTATTCTTCGCTTCCTGAGTATTTCATTACCCATTTCAGTTCCATTATATTTCACTGGATTTTATGCATTTCTTCCAGATTCCTTCCAGGGTATCTCATAATCCACTTCACAAGATATGACACAAGATAATTCACTTCCCTAGTACTGTACCTCAGTGTGATACTTCACTTTAAATTTACCAAGAATCGGAACTATCCAGCTAATATCTAATGTAAGAGGGGTAAAGAAGTGCGCTGTTAAAGCTGATATATGACATTCAGTCTAATACATTCTACACAGCATCTGCATTCTCAGATAGAAATTTCCTTTACTGTTATCAATTTATCTTTACTGTTCATCCACTCTTCTATAAAAAAGTCCTGAGGCTTATTCTTTTTGTTTTCTCAAGAACAATTTTCTCACCGATAGCTGTTCTTTGTCATAATCAAATGTCCATCCAAGTGATGTCCCAGCGTTGTTGTTGACACTTATACTTTTCTCAAGACTCAGCTGAAGTGGAGGCTAGTATTACTGACGTCTTGCTTTCTGGAAAAGTTTCTCGCAGGTGTCCTCATGAAGAAAGCATGTTTGATGCAGATTCTGTGAAAATTCGTTATCTTGGTAATTATTTAATTACACTGTATGTACACTTTAGACAATGACAAAACTGTCAAATCACAGTACATGAGAGCATTAATGTCAGTAAAGGTTACAAGTATTCCAGTGGTCAGCAGGAATATCTGAAGGTTCTGATAAGCCTGTTTACAAGAATTATTGTACATGTTTACAAGTGCCAGGCTGTTGCACATGATATTGTACAAGAAGGTGGTGGACGAGTGATTAGAGAGGTGATCTGTTGCCTGAAAGAGCGCGAGTTTGATTCCTGGCTGAGGCAGAGAACAGTTTAATGAGCTGAATTTCGTTACAAAAGAGTTTACTGTACTGATCTTCCACAAGACCTAACCGACATGTCATAAGAACAAACCCACTAATGCCAGTACATCAATCCTGAACCAGACAGACTTAATCCCAGTTCTGTCCTTCACGATTTTGGCTACGGAACGCTATGGAAGGCTAAATCGTGGCGAATCGTGAGACACCGTAGGCCTTTCCGGGGCGTTCCGTAGCGGTTTGTGACGAATCGTGGTGGTTCTGAGCCGCCTCAGAACCACCACGACTCGTCACGAACCGCTACGGTTCATTACGGAAGGCAACGGAACGCCCCAGAAAGGTCTACGGTGTCTCACGATTCGCCACGATTTCGCCTTCCGTAGCGTTCCGTTGCCAAAATCGTGAAGGTGAGAACTGGGTTTTACAATGTATTCAGTATGTACAGTGGGTATGAGTGCCGAAGAGGTAAGAAGTGAAGGCATGTGGCATGTACAGGAGATCTGCAGAGCCCACCATAAGAGAAAGAGTTTTCAACGTTATGCTCAGAGCTGGAAGCATGAAAGAAATAAGTCATTTCTGAGTTGTGCATGAGTATCATTAAGCTGTTCTGTGATAGCAAACAGTGTGTGTGAGAACTGGTATCGGTGACAGGGCAGGAACGAAGACTGAATGGACACAGAATGAGGGTTGTGGCGATCAACTACCCGCCGTTCATCAAAAAGGTGGGGAATGAAGACTGCCAAGGTGGCCTCCTGCACCTGGGTCACTCACTTGACCGCTACATCCTGGACGCCCTCGCAGCATCACTCAACTTCACGTGGGTAACACACTCTGGTATATTACACTCTGGCATCTACACTCGCAGGCTAAAGTTCATCTGCCATTCAGTTGTATCTACTTTGAATTTTTGGTGCGTTCGTCACTTTTCTCCCTGACACATCGCATCAGAGAGAATAGTCACTGGATAAAGACATATACGAAGCATCTCTCAGCTTAAAACATTAGCCAGCAGAAGAAAGTAAGAAATAAGAGAAGTGAAATATCAGGCGAACTCTTGCCCTCGACTGTACCATGCCTTGACACTCTACACACAGACAAGCAAAACACACACATACACACACACACACACACACACACACACACAAGATGACCTATTGGAATATTATTTGGCAGAAGCCACAACTGCAGTTCAGGTATTTTGTGACCTGTTATATATCTCACCAATTGCAAAGCTCAGGTCAGGTCAGGTCAGGTCAGGTACTGATACTTGTACCATGTAATCCAGTACTACCTGTTTCTTGGTCGGATCGTTGGTGACTAAGCCGGCAACCCCACTGGCTTTGCCCAGTGAAGAGGGTGGCTAGAAAACCAGCTGGACGAGAAAACATGACCTGTCAAAGGGCAGAAGAGCTTATAGCCAATGGTCATCTAGCAGGGTGGGTGGAGCTCGTTGGCACTGGTTGGCTAGGGGAAAGAAAACTCTAATACCAAACATGGGTAGCTGGGACTAGCTAGTGCACAGGGATTCCATAGGCGAGTGGCAAACCCTCTCCTGACTTAGGAGATTGAAGAAGGATTACATCTCTCCGTAAAAAATCAAGGTCACAAAAAAACAAATAAAAATAAGAGATGAGACTGGGGACAGCTGGTTTTGGCTGACTCTGACCAAGGCTTGCTGGTAGTTCTTCCTTGGATCTGTGAGGGTGGACCCTAGGGGTCCTGTCAAGCTGGCACTTATCATAGTAGCTGCCGTTCAAAGCCTTTGGGACCCGAACAGCCGGATGAAATAGAAGCGGGGAGCCCTTAGCTCCTCTCCATGTCGCAGGGGTGCAGAGGATACAAGAGCTGCATGTGGGTTTTACCTTGAGGTGGAGGCTCAGAACGTTTTGAGCCTTTCAGTGGACAGTCAACTGCCATGGTTGTCACGAGAGCGAGAGCACGACTGAGGGTTAGAATAGCTGCACTCTGAGGTTTGGAGGTCTGGCCATAGTGAGATCAGTAGTGATGGTTACACATACTGCTGTTCTGGCTGTGAAAATGATGCCTATGTTAGAGGTGATACTGTGGAGTTTTCTGCTTGTTTCTCCTCGTCTGTCAACAGAGTTACTCCACTTGATTGTATAATGCTAGTGGGAATGAAACACACTCTGGGCTTCATTTCTTGTACTGCGGTGTACATTCTTATTGATATACAGTTGTGGAACAGTGTCCCTTGTGGGATGCACTGTTGAACTTGAGTGACCTCAGTGCAGCTACTGGGGCTATCAGGGAAAACCTCAAGGATTTTATAGTTCCCCATGGCTCTAGAACCAGTAATTCCAATAGCTCTTACCTTCTGGATTTTGCAAAAATCCAGAATTGCTGTATCCTGGTTCCAGCAGCCTGATTTTCACCAGTGAACTTGGTGATCCAATGCTGGAGGGGTTGCATAGGACTCTGAGCACTTTCTTTTAAGTACTCAGTGCAGAGTTTTTAGGAGTGTTGAGTCCTCTGCTACTGATCCTAGAATTTTTGTTATTCTACGGCTGCAAAGCAAAACTAAGGGAATTCCAAGATACACCTAATAGTTTCCATCTTGAGGATCTCAGGGATCAGGAATGTGCTTGTCAGTATGCAATGGCAGCCTTAAACTGGTTTGATTGGGGTGCTCAGCTGTACCGGGGACCCTGTTGAATGATATAATACCTTTGAGCATTTTACACTGGCAGTAACTGACGACTATGTTGGGGAGCGACTAAAATCAAGGAGGCAATTTATCTTGCTGGGGATGCTGGCTGCATTTAATAAAAGTTGTGATGTCAGATCGGCTGGGAATCGGGAGCAGCACAGACGTGTCTTGTCAGCCAAGAGTTTTGCTGTGAAGGGACAATGAGAATTGTCAGAGAAATCGCTGAGGAGGTAGAAGTCAGCTTTCTCGCAAATGACCTACAACATTCTTTTCAAGCCTTGAAGAAGCTTCACTCTAGACACACCTTTTACGTTCACTCTGTTCAGACAACTAGACGGCTCGTGTCATGGGAGAGTGGGTGGGTACAGGGCTTGTTGGACAGAGTACTCTGAGCAACTGTAAATGGCAAAACTCTCCAGTGTGGAACTTCAATTGGCTGGTGTGAAACCAGGATGTTATGCCTTCTCTAGATGAAGTCAAGAAGGCAATATCTAGGCTGATACGTGGTAGGACAGCTGGTGCTTCTGACATCCGTGTAGAACTGACCATATCTGGAGATGAGCCGTGATTCAGGGACTGCACAGTCATAGAAGCCATTTGGTGTAGTGGCATCATTATGCATGACATGACTAACCGTTTGCTCATCCCTGTCTGGAAAGAGAAAGGGGACCAGTTGCCTGCAATATTTACTGTGGTGCTGTAGTGTATAGTACTCAGTGTACCAGACATGGTTCTTGCTCTTGTGTGCCAGTGGTTCAACCACTACATGAGCCGTTGCACCTATGCCGCCATGTGTGGGGTATGCAGTGGTGCCCATATGACAGAGGAGTGCCTGCAAAAGCTCAAGAGAGGGGGAAAGAACCACTGCCAAGTACCCCAGCTGTGGCACTCATCACCATGCTTGGCATGGGAGGTGCCCTGAATGCTCCACACCAGCACTGGACCACTGGACCTCATCAATGGGTTTCCACCCCTTCCCCTACCCGTCCAGCCTCGGGCCAGGACCCATCACTACAGCCACCACAAAACAGTGCCACTGCACCCACCACCACAGGGACCAATGGTGCGAACCAGCAGCAATGACAACCTCAGCCTCAAGGGCCCTAAAACCACAGTGCAAAAGGAGACACCGTCAGGGCCAACAGACCTTGAACCACCCTCAGCAGACCACCACCCCTGCCTCAGCTGTGGCCCAGACTACTGCCATTGTCACACTAGAAGTAAAGGCTACTCCTCCCAGGCAGACAAGAGTAGCACCTGCCCTGCACAAGACTTCCCAACCAATGGTGCTCACAGCTGACCAGTTACATGCCTTGTTGGCATGCCTTGTCAGGCTGGTGATGTGCCTGACGGGTGGTGCAGGAACCACCCAGGACACCGACCCAGACATCAACGCCATGTTGGTGGCTGATGAACTCCTGAATAGCCTGCCAGGTGAGGCATGCTCAGGAGCAGCAGCAGCAGCAGTCAGTATTGATGGCAGTGTTAGTGTTGATGTCAGTGTTGATTACAGAGATGGTAACAGTGTTGGTGACATCAGCGACAAGTCAGCATCGTGGCAGTGACACAAGCATATGTGGCCTTTACCTCCTCACTCTCTGGCCCCAGCAGACTCAGGGTCATGCAGTGGAATGTTCAGGGAGTCAGAGGCAAGAGGCCAGAGCTAACTGAGGCTGTCATCAGGGAGGAGATCAATGTGGTCCTCCTACAGGAGACACTGGCACCAGAGGACTGTGACCTAAGGGTGGCAGGGTACAGCACCAACTCCCTCCACAGGGTGGGGACCAGGGTCCCATGGTGATGGTTAGGAGCAGCCTCCCTCCTCACAGGATCACAAACCCTGTGCACTGCAATGATGGTGTGGAGGTCATGGAGGTGCACCTCCAACTCTCCCACCTCTCCCAGCTGGTGTACAACATCTACAAGAGCCACTTCGGTGAACTTGAGGCTGGGGAGCTGCTGGCCCTGACCAGTGGTGGCAATATGCTTGTGGGGAGGACTTCAATGCACACCACCCTCTGCTGCAGTCTCCCTCTCCAACTAACCAGGCAGACTGCCACCTGGCTGAGATGCTGACCGAGATACAGGACATAACCCTCCTCAACTCTGGTGAACTAACTCATGTCGGGGGTGGCAGGCTGGATCTGACCCTAATGTCCAGAGATCTCTTCTCTGGTGCCCACAGGAGAATCCTCCCCACCCTGACCAGTGATCACTATGCAGTTGTCACGGAGCTGGACGTTCCTTTACCACCACTACCCCTTCCTCCATCTCGATGGGATATCAGGAGAGCAGACTGAGCTACCTTCTAGGCTGCCATTGATGGATGGTGGTCAACCTTCGAGCCAGCAGCAGGCCTCAACCAAAGGGAACAGGACCTAACAGTAGCCATAGAGAGGGCGGCAGAAGCCTCCATCCACAGGAGAACCCCAAGTCATCGTCACTACAAGAACTGGTGAAGAAATCCGGGAACAGAACCACTGAGTCAACACCCACCGCAAACTGCACTGATGGTACCCAACCAACGATAACTTGGTCCTACTGAGGGCGGTGGTGTGAGAGGCATGGAGGATCTGCTGGAAGGTGAGGGAGGCCAAGTGGCTAGAGTGGTGCTCCAACTTCACCCAGTACACCAGCCTGGCTGAACTGTGGGCCAAGCTTAAGACGGCCTCTGGGAAAAACCTCCAGCACACCCCCAGTCAAAGCAAGAGGCTGAACGGCTGGTAGACATGTTTGCTGACAGAGGCTCCTCTGACCAGCTGCCCCCTGAAGTCAGGAGACTCCAGAGGCAACTCCAGCCAGCATGGGAGAGGTGTGTGGCCAGTGCCAGGAGATTGCCTGATGTCACAGACCAACCCTTCACCCACCACTAGATGGTCCAGGCAAGGAGCATGGGGTGGGACATGGCCATTGGTGCTGATGGCATAACGTACTCCATGTTGGCACATGCTGGTCCAGCAAGGGAAGTGGCCATCCTGGCACTGGCCAATCTCTCATGGGCTGAGGACCACCTGCCATCAGCCTGGAAGATGGCTGACATTCAGCCAAATCCCAAGCCCAAGGAACCAACCAAGTCCAGGCCAATCTCCCTGATGAGTTTCACAGGAAAGACAGCTGAAAAGATGATGCTGGCTCGACTGCAGTGGCGTGTGGGCTCCCTGCACCAGCACATCTTTGGGTTCACACACAGGTCGGCACATCAGACAGCATCATGGCCCTAATTGCCCAAGTCAATAACCGCCCTGCCATTGTTGTCTTCTTGGACCTGGAGAAGGAGTTTGAACTAGCAAACACCTACGCCATCCTGGCCGCTCTAGTGAGGAAGGGAATCCGTGGCAGATTCTTAGCCCGGCTGGAGGACTGTCAATAACACAGGCAAGCCAGGGTCAGGTTACAAGGTTGCAAGTTCGCCTACAGGAAGTTCAACAACGGTACCCCTCCTGGTGGGATCCTCAGCCCGTTCCTCTTCAACCTCCTGATGGAAGAGCTGGTCAGCCTACCATTTGCAAGTGGCACTAGACTTCTCAGCTATGCTGATGACCTTGCATTGGTTGTCAGTGGCTGAGGCAACAAGGTCAGTGGGGCCCAGCAGGTGCTGGACCTCATCAACAAGAAATGTCAAAGGCTGGGCCTCAAGATCTCGGCAGAGAAGTCTAGGGCTCTGATGCTGAAGGCACATACCCCAGCCAGTCACCTCACCATCCAGAATGTCAGGTTGGAGTGGACCTGGACCTACCAGTATCTAGGGATATGGATAGACTAGAGGCTGACCTTAACCACCCAGACTACCTACCTGGGGGATAGAGGGCTGGCAAGAGTACAGGTGATGAGGTCTACGTCAAGACGGCAGGCTGGAGCCTCTTACACGGTGCTGAGGCTCTTTTATATCCAAGCCGTTCGGTCTCTGGTGGACTATAGTGCACCAGTCCTGGTTGCACTGTCATGCAGTCAGAAGGAGAGACTCAAAGTAATCCAGAATCAGGCCATGAGGGCTTTACTGGGGGCTCCCACATGGGCCAGTGGCTGGGTCATACAGAGTGAAACATGCCTGTTGCCCCTGTCCTTCAGAGTAAAACAGATCATGACCATCCGGGTTGCCAAGAATATCCTCCAGGACAAGGAGTCATTGGCTCAGCAGAGGCTTAGAGGACCCTTGATGCAGTGTTGGGGGGATTTCGGTGACAACATCTGGCTGTAGAGGGCTGCTGATGCCACCAGTCACCTTATCAATGCCAGCCAACTCCTGAGGGTGGGTACTGTTGTGTTAGCCAGAGCATACACTGTGTCCCCTATTTGGCTTCATCACCCAGCCCAGATTACCATCCACTGACCACCCACTAGTAAGGCACACCTTATGAGGGAGAAACTAAGACAGCACGCCCTCAGCAACATGGCTGATGTCCACGCCCCTGACAGTGCTGTCTGCTACACTGATGGATCAGTTGATCCTGCCAGAAGCACAATGGGCGCTGCAGTCATCACTGAGAAGGAGGCGATGATGTGAAGGACATCTGATCATTGTTCTACCCTTCAAACGGAGCTTGTGGCAATCCACCATGCCCTGGAACATGTCAAGCACCGCGAGGAGATGACAGTGACCATCAACACGGACTCCATGTCCGGACTACAGGCTCTCCACCACACCCGCCCCACAGACAATGTGGCTCTGGTCACCACCATCCTGGGACAGCTGCAGAGCTTGGCCGACCAGAAGAGGACCATAAAGCTCAACTGGGTCCCCAGCTACGTCCGTCTGAAAGGCAACAAGGCAGCAGACGAGGCAGCAAGAGCAGCTATCAGGCTGTGCATGGTCACCAGCGACGTCTGCCTCAGCTTGCAGTAAGTCAAGGTCTTGGCGAGACAGGCCACAGTTCTGGAAACCAACCAACTACACCGGGGCCTGGAGAGGTTCCATGACCAAGCTGCCTGGTATGTCAAGCCACCTCCTATCAACCTCTGGAGGCACCCCAACAGGCAACAAGGCAGGACAAAGAGATGCTGTGGCGGCTTCGACTGGGATACTGCACCCAGAAACAGCTGTACAGCAACTTTGCTGGCCAGGAATGCCAACACTGCCACCAACATGTTCTGAAACCACTCCTACACTACCTCCTGGCCTGCCAAGCCACGGCAAAGCTAAGGCAACATCACATATTACCAGCAGACGACGGCCAGCAGGATGATGAAACCCTGGTCCAGTAACTACAGGAAAACATCCCCTTGCTGCTGGAGGTGCTGAGAATGGCAGCACTACCAAGATAGTACACAGTACTACATTGTACCTAGATATGTATGTATGTATGTGTAACCTTATATATATGTATGTATGTGTAACCTTATATATATGTATAATATATCTATGTATAGGTACTGGTATGTGTGTGTATGAATATAGTGGATGCTGTACAACTAATAATATACAATGATGTTATGCTGTATGTCTGAACATACTGTGTGTATCTGTGTATAAGTTGTATATATAACAATCTTAGGTATAAGTGCATAATTATATTAGCATATGTTTATTATATGTATATAGTGTATAGTGTATAATGATGTATATTATGTCTTAACTATATGCAATATTTCTGAAACATATTAGGTATAAGTGCATAATTATATGAGTGCATGCCTGTGCAATTGATGTAGGGAGGGGTAGCCACATAACTCCGTTTCCCCTGCACCACAGACTACACCGGTGGACAGCAGAAGCTTATGTCCCACGCAGAAAATGTATCTCTTTCTGTAAATAAATTTCAATCAATCATCAGTCAATCTCTTAATGGGTATCTGGGGCCATTCTTTAGAGTTTCAGAGGCTGGAACAATCTGGATTCACGTCCCAAAAGTCTACGGTTAAATGTTTTTTTGCATTCTGAGTTCTTGTGGAACACCATCTTGAGTTTTGGTGAGGTCTGCCTGCATCCTACGTTGATCTTAAAAAGGAGTTTGACTCAGTGAACTGGGAGGCACTACGCGAACTCCTGCAACTCACTGGGATTTCTGAAGTTTTATCTAGTTGATACTTGGCTTGTATTGGGACACTGAGAGTTCTGTCAACTGGGAGGAGGGAATGTTCGATTTTTTCCCAGTAAGTTCTGAATAGAGACAGGGATGTGTCCTTGCCCCATCACAATTCAGCACATGCGGATTGGACTGTCGAGTCAGACTCACTGTGGGGCGTCAACTGGCAATTCTAAGGTTACTGACCCTGACTTTGCTGATACAGTTATAATTGCAGGGTCACAAAAAACATTCCTGAGTGCTCATGAGCCATTCGGTGAGAATGTGGAGCCACTGGGCCTAAAGATCTCCTGGGCCAAGACTAAGGTTCAGACAATTGCTGGCTTGTTGGATGAAGCAGTACAGTCTGTTCAGGCATGTGGTGAGGACATAGAAGTCTTGGAAAGATTCACTTATCTTGGTAGTGTGAGCCATAACAACAGTAAGTCAGACGATGAGATCACTCGAAACACTGGGCTGCCATATGATGCTATGGATGTCATCATTTTGAGTAAGCCTACTTAGCATTGTCAGTATTTACGTAGAGGCACGAACACGCGTTTATTCTGGGTGCTGGTGCTATCTGTTTTACTTTATGCTTGTGAAACATGGACAACAAGTTAGGTGCACTAAGAGAGCACATACCTCCACCAACGCCTCTTCCAAACTGCTCAGAACACCACCAAAATGTAAATTACTCAACTCTTCCTTGTCCGTGATCCACATATCCACGAAATTCCATTGAAGTCCATCCATAACTTTTTAAGATACATTGTAGACAGATGAAAATCAGTCCTGAACTGGGACTGGAACTCATATCACTACCAAAAGTTAATAAAATCTTTCTTGGCCCATGACCCACATATCCACAAATTTTCACTGAAATCCATTCGGTAACTTTTGTGGATATCTTGGAGGAAACAAACAGACAAACAAACAGGGGTGAATACATAACCGCATCCAACCAAACTGGCGTAGGTAATAAGCAGTGAGTAGCAAAGTGACTCCTATGGTACAAAGTGCTTTTGGAGGGTCATGGGATATCGCCGGTACAACGAAATGTGTAATGAACAATTATTTTGTGAGGCTGACTAGAGGCTTGCTACCCACGCCATACTAGAACGTCAGCTTCAACTATATGGGCATATGGCTCGTTTCCCTGAGGTTGATCCTGCTCTTAAGGTAATGTCTGAAAGAGTCAACCCGGGATGGAGCAGATGTAGGCGAAGGCACCAAACCTCATGACTGGTGCAAATCAATCATTCTTGCCGGGAGATACTAGAAGGGGGACGAATAGTTGCCTGGAGGCTTGGAAGAAGGGATTCTCATGTGGAGTTGAAGGGTGAGCGAGGTTATGCGTCCCACGGCGTTTGCACCGAGTAAGAGTGGGTGGGTGAATTGCTATCACTTTACGATACTTCTGGCACGTACGGCTCTTAAGAGATTTAATGACTCCTCAGAGAGATCAACGACGCCAAAAAGAGGAAGAAAATGTGTAGGCCTAATGGATGTACCATAAAAGAAAAACGTAAGCAATTAGTGAGATATAAACAGAAAACACTTAAAAAATACCTGAATTTCAACTGTAACAGCTCATAAATATTTATTTTGTGTCACATCGTTGCATGATTTTCCTGTAACTGTATTTTTTATCTTTTACAGCGGCATTTCTAGAACTGTTGGAAGAATTGACTACAGTAAGAGCTGTGTTCTTGACGGCGTAAAAGACTTTGAAGTGCTTTTCTCTTACCTTTTTATTTTCAATAGTGTATCATAACACTGTCTGTTAATAGATGTTTCGTTTTGATATCGACAGAGTTTGGATCAGTAACATACATGAGAATACTGAGGTGTCCTTATGGCATGGTATGAGATCTAACTCCCCTATTCCGTGCACCAGATAGATAGATACTCAAGAAATTTCTCATGATAAGCAATAAAAAAGTGAAAGATTGTAATGGCCTCGAGAGAGGAAACCCCATTTCCAGTCATGGAAGAACTGATCCTTAATTACTCATACAGCCCAATAATTACCGATATTATGACTTCTCCATGGTACAACTGACATACTAAACTTCCAGCATGTACTGTTAAAAACACAACGCACTGTAAGTAGATTGCGAAATGAGCTAATTTGTCTAGTTGACACAAAATTAATGAAATGGAATAAAGTTTGAGAGCGGGGAAGATTAAGCAATATTACCGGATAACTGAAATACAAAGTACGAAGCAAGCACAAGCTAAACAAAGCAGTTACTTTGTTATTTATGAAGAAAAAATGATTCGCAGAACTGTCCTGAAATGAAAAACACCGACAAAAGCACCGACCCCGCTTACACGCAAATTAGCCTAACTTAGCTATTTAACCCAGGAATCACACAAAAGATGAATCTAGGGCACTCGATGAATAAACCTGTTTACTACAGAATCACGTGACTGTTTCTGCTGAGTAAGACTATGAAATATCCAGGTCCAATAAGAGTACAGACCTCAGAAAGCATCCGTGAACTCAAAGTCTGAATATTTTGGCGGCAGTAAAGGGCTGTCATAATTCTGCAGGAAATATCCTAGGTCTTTTAATATTATTGTGTCAACATTTGAATATTTATTAATTAAAATACAAGTGCAATCCAAGATTGCAAACCTCCGCTAAGGGTGAGCAATCCCCCTTTTGTCAACACCCCAGCAAAAGATTTCCCCCCCCTTTTTTTTATGTAACAGGAACCATATAAAACACATGTGGCAGATCTTATGGAGATGATATCTTGTAATCTGCAAGCATTGTAGGCATTATTTGTCGAGTTAGAGGCAAAAATGTTATTATCACTATCCCGCAGTGGTAAAAATCCCTTAATCTAATGGACTGTTTCTTGGGCCATACCCTACCCCTTAAAAAAAATTCAGCAAAATCCATTCATAACTTTTTGAGTAATCCTGGTAACAAACAAACAGACAAACAAACCAACGCCAGCAAACACATAATCTCCTTGGCGGAGGTAACAAGAAAAAGAAAATTGGCGTGAGTAATTCCAAGAATGCTGCTGCTGCTGCTGCTGATGATGATGATGATGATGATGATGGTGACGATTAACTAAATCTATTTCAAGTTTTAATAGTTTTGAGACAGTGCAAAAGAACAATTATTATCCCCAGATGCACTGTACTTGCAGGTATGAGGTGTTCGAGCCCGCCGACTGTGAGTGGGGAATTCCTGGGGCCAACGGCAGCTGGAATGGGATCGTCGGGACGCTACAGCAGGAGCAGGCAGACTTCTCGCTCAACCTCACTCCGCAATACGACAGAAAGAAAGTTATTGATTTCTCAGTCATTTATTCCGACGATCCATTACTTATCATCTCACCCAAGCCACGGCCTCTGCCCGAACACCTGGGTTTGATTCGTCCATTATCAGGTACCCCACCGCAGACTGACCCCCTCAGTCAGATGAAATATTTATTTTATTTTCGTCACTATAGATGACAGTAGTACGTTTTATAGAGAATATTTGTGCACACGGATCAGAAATGGTTTCCATTAACCCCTTCACCCCTTGATGTGCTTTCCAAACTCAATAAAGTTGTCTGAAAATAGCAACAATATAACAAAAAGGCCAAAGGATTATTATTATCATCATCATCTTTATCATCATCCCACCTCTTTTTTTTTTTCCCCACCTGCATGTGGCGTGAGGTAGGTTACAGAAAGCTTGAAAACGGTAAGAACACGATAGAGGGAGAACTAATCAACAGCATCCCCAGTTAAATGGACCACACACGCATTCATTCACCACTCAAGTTCCCGGACTCCTGGTTCCACATGGCAGATAACACATGCATACATGTAGCTTCAAATTTGCCGATCAGTCAGAGTCAATCCAATGGCTGTCAAGTTCGAAATGGGCGCCAAACCCCTGTCATATACTCCTTCGAACAAAATTCAGCCAGTCAGCTCCATTCCTTGTCAGTTCACTGCATTATCAGCTTCATACGTCTCTTTTTCACATACTCTTTTACCATATCTATCCTCCATCCTCTTAGCTTATCACACCGACCGCCACCTTCAAACCTGTTGTCTAGATGACCTTTCACCACCCTATTCATATCCATTCTCTCCAAATTACCACGCCATCTAAACACACTCTCTTCGACTCTGGTGTCTACAGACTTCCTTACTCTGCATCTTTCATGATTCACATTATTCTCTATCCTGTCCATTCTCTGTACAGATACCTCAACAGTCCCATTTCCGCTGCTCTTACACTGGACCTTTTCTTTTCATGTCACACCATAGTCTTATATCCGTATGTTAGAAAAGACACTAAAACTTCTTCATGCACGCCTCTTGTAGCCGCCACATTCAAACCTCTGCTTCTTATCAAGTCCTTCATAGCATCAGCCACTTTCCTTCCCTGTGTCACTCAACTTTCCACTTCATTTGCACATTTACATCCCTATTCCAACACTGCACTCAGATACTTAAACTCCTTCACCAGTTCATGACTTTCTTCATTCGCTCTAACACCACACCATCAATCACCTTCTCTCCCAACAATCATCACTTTACTTATATGTACAATTAATTTCAGTGCACAACGATTGCAGACGTACAAAAATACTGGGCTAGTCCACCAAACTCATGTTAGCTACAAGCAAGCAACACTGCATCATCTGCATACATCATATTGGAGGTACTCAATCCTTCACCATTCATTACCAACACCATCCCTCTCTCCATTGCTCGTGCTTTTGCCTCTCTCATAAATCAGTCCATGTTTTTATTGAAAAGTCATGGGGAAATCAGACAATTTTGCCTCATGCCAACACTGGTCTTAAGCCATCACTTAGAAGCCCATTTACGTTTATGTAAGCTTCACTGCCGCCTTAAGCACTCTTAATGACATTCAATAACTTACCGCCTAAAACCATTCATACACAAAATCTTCCACAATCCCTCTCTGTTTACCTTTTCGTATACTTTGCATAGATCCACAAACACCATAAATACCTTAGACTCCTTTTCACAAGCATTCTCTTTGATTCACACGTCCTCTACCACTCTTAAAGACACCATGTCTATCACTCACCATGTCTTCTGACATACCGCGTTCTTTCTTTATGATAATTCTTCCATATACCTATCCTACATCACTCAACGGATTCATGACACGGTAATTTTTGCACTCATTCCGCTCGCTTTTATTCTTGTACAAGGGAACAATCACAGTCTTTTTCAGTCTGTTGGTATAGTTTCACTCATCTTTGCCTTCTTACGTATTTCTAACAAAAACTTAATTCCACTTAACCACTACGCTTAATTATTTCTGCATACACCTCATCAACACCTGTCTCCCCATTCTTCTGCCGCATCACAGCTTTCTTCACTTCTGCCAGCGTCACGTTTCCTGGCGCGGCACTCCTCCACACTACCCAAACCAATCATGTTTACATCCTTCCTGTTCTCACCAGCCCCATTCAACAGCCTTGCAAAATATTCTTCCTATATGCTTTCTACTTCACATCCATTGTTAGTATTCTTCCACTTACACCCCTCACACAGTCGCAGTTCTTTCCATTATCACTTCTACATTTTTGCACTTGTTTCCAAAACTGTTTCCATTGTTTGAAAGAATAATTTCCATTCATTTTTCTTCCAAGATCATCATATACGTCTTATTTTTCTTCTTTACTAGTCTCTTCGCATGCATCTTACTCACAGTGTACTGATTCTCTTCTTTCATATGAACCTTTCCCTGCATCCACTCCAGCCACTTCTTCCGCTTTCCTCCATTGCTCTTTCAGCCCCTTCATCCCACCAAGCTGTACCTTTCATTCTGGCTGCTGACTTCATGACACCACACACTAAAGCAGAAATGTTGAGAGGGGTGAATAGGGCGAGACCGAACGACGGAACTGAGAGTAGTGGGCTAGGAGAGAAATTTGGTTTAAGAGATATTAAGAAAGTGATGTGAATGGGAATGTTAAGATGGTGTGGACATGTTGACAGGAGAGGGACAGGTGACTGGTTAGGGAAGGTCACAGTTATGAAGGTGGAGAAAAGGTTGCCCAGAGTAGACCAAAAAAGTGTGTGTGGAGGATCCTGCACGGTGACCGTCGGGATTGGGGTTTAGAAGGGAAATGACTCAAGATTGTGACATATAGAGAACTTCCATCAAATGAAAACCTATATGCCAGCATGGTCGACAAAACTTTACGTTACACGTAAAGTTAATGCACTATATTTACAGAGGAGGTTTGGATGGCAACGGTGGTGGCAACGGTGGTGGTGGGCGTGGCGGTGTGGCTGCAGCAGAAGGCGTGGTGCTGGGTGGGTGGAGGCCGATGTCTTGGTGCTGGCCCAATCATCACTTACATATGGGGTGTCCTCCTCATGAACCCTCCTCCGACACGTCTGCCCGCACTATCAGCAAAGGTGAGTTATCTGAACCTACTCTACCACTTACTTAACAAGAACACACCTCCGAGCCAAGTTAAACAGTCTGAAAGTAGTCTCAAGTTAGGTCACAACGTTTACGCCTACCTGCACTCTCAGCCAAAGTGAATTGACTCGACCTACCCACGCGCATCGAGAACCAGAATAAACCTCTAAGATGAGTTGGATAATATGACAGTAGTCAAGAGTCAAGGTCTCCAGTCTGATGACGTATTTGCCATTTAGTCAGGCTACCATCAAATGATTTTGTTTAATTTAAGAAAGGTCTACAGTGGTGAGGGGGTTAATGACGGCTACAGTGTGACTGTAGAGGTCCTGCAAACCGAGTCTTGCACTACTCGTGGTAGGGCACAGTACTACTGAACTTTATTTTCCCCCTCAGCCTATGATTTTACTGCGGTGCACAACAAACACCACAATAGGTCTTAATTCTCATTAAATTTGTAGTACAGAAAATGAAGGCATTATCAAAACAACAGTTATGTACACAAGACAAATATGAGACGTAGCAGTAGCCAGCTGGTAGCATGCTTCTTCTCATCATTTGTGGAGTATACATAAGTTCTGTATTTTCTATACTGTAAATATAATAAGAAATATAGCTGCAAACACCGATGCCAGGGTTCACTGTGCACATCTTGGGCCTCAGTAAGAAGAGGACGCAGGGACTAGGGGTGAGGGTGAAAAGAGGGTCACTGTGCACGTCAAAGTGGGCATATATAAGTGGGTATCTCTAGCACATATAAGTCAGTCAACAGGTGTATGAGAAAGTATGTGTTTGTTTTCGGGTGCATGAATAAGCAAGAGGGCGTACGAGTTAGTGTGAGGGTGTATGGTTTAGTATGAAAGTGCATGAGTTAGTATGAGGGTGTATGAGTTAGTGTGAGGGTGTATGAGTTAGTGTAAGGGTATTTGAGTTAGTGTGAGGGTGTTTGAGGTAGCGTGAGAGTGCATGAGTTAGAGTGAGAGTGCATGAGTTTGAGTGAGGGTGCATGAGTTAGTGTGAGGGTGCTTGAGTTAGTGTGAGGGTGTATAAGTTAATGTGTGGGTGCATGAGTTAGTGTGGAGGTGCATGAGTTAGTGTGAGGGTGCATGAGTTAGTATTAGAGCACATGAGTTAGTATGAGGGTGTATAAGTTAGTATGCATGCATGAGCTGCGTTAGTGTTAGGGTGCATGAGTTAGTATGAGAATGTTTGAGCTAGTATGAGGGTATATGAGTTAGTATGAGGGTGTATAAGTTAGTATGAAGGTGTTTGAGTTGGTGTGAGGGTGTATGAGTTGGTGTGAGAGTGCATGTGTTAGTGTGAGGTTGTATAAGCTAGTGTGAGGGTGCATGAGTTAGTGTGACTGTATATGATTTGGGTGTGAGGGTGTATGAGTTAGTGGGAGGGTTTATAATTTAGTGTGAGGGTGCATGAGTTAGTGTGAGGGTGCGCAAGTTAGTGTGAGGGTGAACGAGTTAGTGTGAGGGTGTATGAGTCAGTGTGAGGGAATATGAGTTAGTGTAAGGGTGTATAAGTTAGTGTGATGGTCAGGAATGCAGTGTAAACTCAAAAGTGATTGTTATTGTTCTTAAGCTGCCAATCAGTAGAGAGGTGGCCTGCGGTCCCACGGACCCAGGTTCGAATCCTCACTGGGGCAGGGAACAGTTTAAGGATTTGAAATTCAGCAAATCAGGCTTTACTGATCTACCAGAAGACACGCCGACATGTCGTAAAAATACCCCCGCTAATACCAATACACCAGTCCTGTATGAGACAGCCCTAGCAAGTATTCAATATGGACGGTGGGTGTTAGCGCCGAAGTGGTGACATGGTATGTAGGAGGACTGCTGGGCCATGATAGCAGGCTGTGAAGCCTATGCCCAGAGTCGGACACATAAAAAAAAAAAAGTCCCGTCAACGTATAGGTACGTCAGAACTTTTTTTTCACACTGAGACCCATCGACGTACCAGTACGTTCTGCAATTGCGAGGTCCGTCATTTGCATATTTTTCAAGTTTCGCGGGTGATTTTTGGTAGGCATATGTGGGAGACCTTCCTCTACAAACCACAAGGCGGCGACACTGCCTGGCCACACCTTAGTACATTACCACACCTTAGTACATTACTGATACTGTGTGTTCTTGCGATATATGACGCTCACTATACTAGTAAGGCCTGTAAACATGTGATAACAGTTTTATAAGGTGGAAAATGGTATAATGTTTGTGGAAATGTATAATAACAAGTCATAGTGAGTCAATTGTGCAAGAATTTGGTGATTTTGATGTGTTCGGTGAGTGAAAAACACTTATATCGCCTTTATTATTGTGTGAAAACCAATATATTCTTGTTCTCCATTTAAATTCGTACCAAATGAGCAAATATCTACCTATTCTGAGTGGTGTGCAATAGTTACCCCTACCATAGAAAACGTGACAGCAGCAGCACGGCTCCAGAGAAGACGGTACCAGGTGTTCGGAGGGTCACCTGTATAGTGCACTTATAAGCTCAAGTAAGCACTTTTTTTTGGTATTATCCAATGTTTCTCATAAAAAGCAGAGGTGTGAGCCAATTTTTTTTTTTTTAATATGTGGCGGGGGGGGGGGGGGGGTGCCATTGGTGAAAAATCGCCCGGGACACGGGGTGTTAAAAGTGATAGTGATGGTGACTATGTAAAGTAATGTTGTTGAGCAGCAGTTGTGGTGGTGGTGTGGAATCAAAAGTGTTGTTGGAGTTGCAGGTGATGGTGCGTACATGGTTGCTGGCAGCTCTTGTGTTGTCTGAGTCAAATACATAGCAACACTTTGGTTTGAAGTTAGATATCTACACTCAGTTTTTTTTATTGAGGTGAAGATGCACTTGACAGGTTGGTGACGACTGGTGGAATGCAGCATTATTTCAAAATCTCCTTATTTATTAACATTATTAATTGACAACATATATCAGGGAGGGAAATTTGGACTGGATGACGGATGGATGGATGGATAGTTATGTTATTTGGACATGTTGCATTCAGCCAATCATCGCCTACCTGTCAAGTGCATCTTCGCCTCAGTAAAAAAACCTGAGTGTAGTGAGACGATGGTATGAAGTCATTAACGGGTAGTGTTATTACAGATGGTGGCTGTGGCTGTACCACGAAGTCATGTTATATTACTTGGGTGGAGGTGTCATGCAGTCAAATATGAGTATATCTATCTATCTATCTGTGCATGTTAAGGTCAAGGAGTAAAATATGTAATATTTTGTTAGTGTGGTGAAGTGTGTTGTTATCACCGCAGTTGGTGGCGGGTGCATGGCTGCTCACGGCCCTGGTGATGGACACAGCCTACCGCTCCTCCCTCGTGGCCCACCTCACCGTCCACTCCACGTCCCCGCCCATCAACTCCTTCCATGACCTGCTGGATCGCCCGGGATGGTCCTGGGGTTCCATACTGCTAAAGGGTACAGGCCTTCTCTACTTCAGTGAAACAAACGACCCTGTGCTAAAGGAAGTGTATGAGAAAATGAAGGTATCGTCACAGCCAAAAATTTCTGACTTTTTTTTTTTTTAAGTAACTAACAGTCAATCTCATTAAACCTCTTCAAAGTGTAGGGGCCCGATGATGGGTTATCATCAGCCAAAAATTATTCAGTATATTTAAGGATAGATTACCCATTCACGTCCATTTAGAAAGGGCATACAGACTGAATGATTATTTTTATGCTATGTATTTGAGGGCAAACGTCTCGTTCCTCAAATGCATATGCGAGATCGTGCTTCTGAGGGTCGACTTCTCGCTGCCTCGAATACGCAGACGTACAGCGGGTTCTTTTTTCAAGACCGGGTCGGCATTTCTAGGGAAAGGACAGGGTACAAAAACAAGGCAGTAACCATTCATAAACATATATTCAAAGTATATTCCCAGAGACGAATATAACATACACTAATACATAGATTCTGGGTTAGCCGGGGACGGGCTAGTGCAAGGTTTTACTGAATAATAAACTGTCTCTACCGGCTTTGGGAAAGTATGGTAGTATGAACCCAGTATTTACGGCACTTCTATTACACTGATATCTTTAACACAGGAAATACACTTATTACAATTTACCACAGTCGGATAGCACTGGATGGCACGGATACACTGGTTACATTACATTACATTCCACATCATAGATACAGATCACTCGTATTGGTATATCTCGAATAGAGACGCGCACGCTGTCACACAGAGAATGGGAGGGAGACTAAAGTATTTTAGTACACTAAGGAGACACTCGTAAGTAAGATACACGAGGATTAGTGTGCCTTTACACTGGGGAGGGAGGTGAAGAATATGCAAGGGGTGGCACGATCACTTTGTAATTATTTAGTTTCCTGTAGAGCACTGACTTGTTAATTCACTGTGGGTGGGAATGTTACTTAATATAGCAAAGGGGCGCACTGTGCTCCATTCATAATACACCTGCACTGAGGATCACTAAGGGCTCATCCAGTCTTATACACTGGGGTTCTCTGGGTATTTTCACTGAGCCAACACACTGTGAGAGATACACTCGTATCACATTCACGGCCGGGTAATGTTCGCTGGTCCAAGAGTCGCACACTGATCGGGCCCTTCTTACTACACTGGTGGGCCGACTCCTGATGCCTCAGATTGGAGGAGTGAGGTAAGGCTTGCCCTTCAAGGAGCCCCGTGCAGCGATGTGTGGCTAGGGGCTGGGGCCAAAGAAAGCCAAAAGGCGGGCCTGGAGCCGGCTCCGGGGAGTGCCGGGTGGGGCCCCACCATCAGGTAGGTCACGCCCTGGAGTCCTGGGTAGGCCCCGAGGTGTCTGGGGACCCAGGGTACTGGAACCCGGGGTGGCTGGACTGGGGCAACTGTGGGAGGGCAGCGTTACCGTCAGGATTACCTCACGGGAACCCACCCCCGGGCTGGGGGCGTCTCCGGCAGGACCTGGGGCCGGCTGCTCTGCTCATTGGAACTCTGCCTCGGCTGCTGCTGCTGCTGCCCGCATAGGCGGGGTTGGAGGGAGCCAGTGCCCTGGATAGGGCCTTGCCACGGCTCCAGGAAAGGGTCTACCCCAGACTTGCCTCCTGCAGGGGAGGGAGTACGCCCCTCCTGGCCACAGGAAACAGGGTGGGCCAAGCAAGGGACTTCCCCATTGGGAGCTATCCTAGGAACAGGAGGTGAGGAGCAGACTGTGGCCTGCTCTGCCTCCCCCGTGGGACTAGTGGCCAGCACGGCGGTTCCTCTGTCCTGTTGGACCCCAGGGAAAATGGGGGTTGAGGCTCACTCTACCCTGTCTCCACGGGGGGAAGGAAAGACTCCTGCGGGGGAGGAGCAGACGATGGCCTGCTCTGCCTCGTGCCCGACGTGGGTAGAGGCCTGCGTCGCGGTCCTACAGGAGATGGCAGCAGAGGCATGGCTAATGGCCTGTACCGTGGGGCTGCTTGGAGTAGTGGAGGGACGGACGATGGCCTGTCCTGCCTCGTACCCAGCATGGCTTGTGGCCTGTACTGCAGTGCTACTCTGGGGGGATGAACTGCAGGAGACGAATGGTCGGTGGCCTGTCCTGCCCGACCGATGCGGCTTATGGCCTGTATTGTGACCCTGCAGCGAGTAGGCAACTGGGGAACGGATGGTGGCTGGTTCTGCTCCTTTCCCGGTACGGCTTGTGGCCTGTACCATGGCGTTGCGTGGAGTTGAGAAGAGCCCATCAGAGGATGGCAGTAAATAAACAAGGGGGTGTCCTCTGCATGGCGACAGAGGACGCTGGCGTGGGGGGGGGGCAGAGCCCATCCCCCGGACAAATATACACCAGTGCAGTGGCTGGAGGGTAACTCCAGCCACTGCCGACTGGATTTTTTTTTTTTTTTTGACTGGAATTTCGGCTGGAGACTAGGTGCCTTTTACTGCTACCTTGGCGTGGCATCGACTGGGAGCAAGAGGGGCGCCGGGGAGGGACACATATGAGCCATTCCTGCTCGGAGCCGCTCGGGGTAGGCTGTGGACCCCCGGTAGTCCTTTGGGGGCTGGGGGTGTCGGCGTTGTCTGCAGCAGTGTTGGTGTCATCTGCAGCACCTACCTCTACCTCACACATTTCAATTATATTGTTAACTACACTGTAGAAACTGAACTCTAAAAATGGTCAATTGAAGTGGCGTGAAATGCACTTTCAGTGGGTGGAGCAGAGTTGGATGTCTGTTTTCTTGCCAGTATTGTGTAGTTGGTAATGATGGTATTGATGATACCACAGTGAAACCTGCAGGAGTATCCATCCATCCATTATCCAATCCTATGTTACCCCACAGAGGAGCGTGGAAGCCCGGGGCTAGGCAAGTTGGTCCTGATATTTAAGATGAGAGTGACCAGCCTCACTCATCCCTGAGTGACATTACATGAGCAATAAACCCCGACAATCCCTTGGATATAAACCTTCACCAGCTCAATCCGATTGGAGTGCCTTAATTACCCACTAAACCACCAGGTGCCAAAATGTGGTTATATGGTTACCACTCAGTGTAGTAAATGGTTTCCTGGTGTGCAGGAAACCATTTGGCTTGTCACTCAGTGTAGAGTCACCCACAGGCAGAAGGATGAGGAAAGAATGAAGGAAAGAAAGACAGAAGAAGGAGTGTAATTTCACCCGTAGGCAGAAGGACAAGGAAAGAATGAAGGAAAGAAAGACAGAAGCCACCCACCCACCCAGAAATCCCCATCTCAGTACTCGCCCGATACTCTGATAGTATAGATGATTCACCCATGTTTCAGAATGTTAACATTCCTAGGACCTTAATGACTCATTCAAGGCTGAATAAAATCGTTTGACATTAGAATAGAATGCCAGCTGCCCAAACATGAGAGTTAATGACGACAGTGTGAACACTCAGGCTCTAATGACTTATTGTCGGTTGTAAAAAGTATTTTGGCGTTAGCTTCTTTTTATACAAAGAAGAAGGAACTAAAGGCTAGAAGCCCACAAACTGTTCCCTCCAAGAAAAAATAAAAACAAGATAATAGAGAGCCAACTTCAAGATCCGTTCATTTCAAGATGCATGGTGATACTGCATTTAAAAGACTGGAGGTCATAAGCAGTAGGAAATACAGACAAAGGAAGGCAGTTCCAGAGTTGACCTGTTGCACAGAGGAAGGACTGAGAGTAGCGGGTAACTATTGCATTAGAGAGATGGACAGAAAAGAGATGTGAGTCTGCTGCTAGATGGGTGCTATGTGCCCCCCTGTAATGTTGGAGGGATGCAAGCAGACAGTTCAGCAAAGCAGTGACCATTGAAGTCACGATGGAAGAGAGATAAAGATGTAGCAGGATGGCGAAGAGCTAGAAGTTCAAGAAAGCTAGTAAGAGGAGGAAAATTGGTGAGAAAAAATGCCTTTGACTTTGCTTTGTTGATAAGAGTTGCATGTGGGGAGCCGCCCCACACACGTGAGAGTTGTACGCTACACAGGGGCAAATAAAACCTGTGTATGAAGTCAACAACTGTACAGGGGTAAAGAAGATATGGAGACAGCTTAGCACACCTAATCTCTTGCAAGCAGTTTTTACAAGAGAGATCATATAAGATAATATGATCCTTCCAGGATAAATCCCGAGAGAATGAAACCCCTGTTATATTCAAAGATGATACAGGATTAAGTTGGGTATTGCTAAAAAAAACTTGAGGATATTCTTGTGACAGAGTTTGGCAGGTCAAAAGATGTAAGAACTGAGTTTTTGATGCATTAATAACAAGATTAATTTTACCCCAATCAGAGATATGAGCCAAGTCAGACATTAAGTATGCCATAGCCTCATCCCTTGTTTGCTGGAGTTACTGTTAAGATGGATGCATTGGAAGTGGATGGAAAGGTGAAATGTGGAGTCATCAGTGAACAATGTTAGATGTCCAGCTTAGAAGGTCATTGATGAATAGAAGAAGGAGAGTTGGTGACAGGACAGAATCCTGAATAAATACAACTGTTGCTAGCCTTAAGAGAAGAAAGGCAGCAGGCAACAACAGCAGCTATAGAGCGACCATAAAGGAAGTTAAAGATGAAGGCACAGATAGAAGGATAGAAACCGTATAAGGGAAGTTTGAATATTAAAGATTTATGCCGAACTCGGTCGAAAGCCTTCGAGATGTCAAATGCAACGGCAAAGCTTTCGCCAGAGTCCCGAAAGCAGAATGACCAGGAGTCTGAAAGAAACCTGATAAGACTGCAGGTGGGGCTTCCCAGGTGGAACCCATACTGATAATCAGGAAGAAGGTTATGATAAGAAGGGTGCTTTAAATTTTTTTTTAAGAATATATTAAAAGACTTTTGAAATGCAGGATATTAAAGCAATTGGGTAAAATTCAGAGGGCTGGGAATGGTCAACCTTCTTTGGGACAGGCTGAATGAGAGCAAGCTTTTAACAAGGAGGAAAGGTACAAGTTGACAGACAAAGGCAAGAGTTTACCTAGGCAGAGTGTAAGCACGAAGTACAGTTCTTGAGGACAACAGAAGCGACCCTACCAGGACCACATGCATTGTTAGTATTGAGCCCAGTGATGATAGAAAATACAACAATTGAAGAAATTGTAATGTCAGCCATGAGGAAGTCAGAGTGGGAAAGTGATGGAGGAACAACACTGGAATTATCTAAGGTGGAATTGAAGATTTTTTTTTTTTTGTCAGTAGAAGAAACAGCTACAGAGTCATCAAAGTGAAAAAGAGGAGGGAAGGATGATGAAGTACAATTGTCAGAAAGGTTTTTGGCAAGGTGCCAGTAGAGTGGTAAGAATGGAATTAGAGAAGAAAGTTCTGTTTTTCCAGTAGAAGAAACAACCACAGAGTCACCAGAGTGGAAAAGAGGAGGGAAGGATGATGATGTAAAGTTATTAGAAAGGTTTCTGGCAAGGTGCCAGTAGGAGCGGGAACAATTCGAGCTGGAGAGTTCAGAGCATTTAGTATGAATGAAGTTATTTTAGCAGAGTGAAGGAGAGACTTAGCACGATTCTGGGCAGAAACATAAAAGAGATGAGATTCAGGGGTGGGTTGGCTCTGGTACCTTTTGAAGGGCCATTCCTTGTTGTGGATGGCATTAGAACAAGCATGATCAAACCAATTATTTTTTCCATTAGTCACGGGATACGAGAAAGGAATGTATACTTCCATACCCGAGAGAACAACCTCTGTTATGTGCGGGGCACACTTGGACAGCTCTCGGCTATGGAAACATTAATCATTCCAGGGAAAATAAAAGAAGTACTGCCTAAAGGCCTCCAATCAGCAGCTTGAAAGTGCCAGAGTCACTGATTCTTAGGAGGGTTCACAGGCCTTACTGGTTAAGATGATAAGGTTGTAACTGAAGGAGACCAACAGAGAGAAGAGATCAGCTGAAAAGAAAAGGTCAAGTATGTTGGAACTCTTTCTAAGGCAGTCAGGGATATGGGTACAGTACTTTACAAGCTGTTATAGGTCATTAAGGATGGAAAAGATGTAGACTTGTTCACCAGGTGGATCAGTGAAAGAAGAGTCAAAGGTGGCGGCGAACATTGAAATCACCTAGAAAGAAGATATTGATAGGATGTTTTCCATCTTGGAAGTAAGACAGTCAAAGAATTTTTCATGGTCAGTAGAAATAGGGGATAAGTAAACAGCAAATATATATTTTGTATGAGTAAGAGCATGACAAGATAGCCGAAGCCATAGAGTAGAGAATTCAGAAGATTCATGTCCAGGACCATGAGAGCTAAATATATTGTATATTTATACACAACAACCACCTTTGGCTCTGAAGTGAGTATAGAGAATGTAGAAGGATACAGAGAGGGGTTTGCTATCAGTCACCTCAGACAGCTGAGTCTCAGTAAGGATGTGAAGGTGAGGTTTAGAGTAAGAAAGGTGATGTTCAACAGAGAGAACAGAACAGTGGCAAAGTGCCGTAGATTTCAGTTCATGGTCCTTTATCTTTTAGTGTATCTATAACTAGGATGGGTACCAGATGTCTGGGCAAAACCATATGGTAGTGCATACCAACATTGCCTGAGACCATGGAGTCACTCCCCCTGTGAGAGAAAGCCCCCGGGGACCCATTTTGTCTGTTGAACTTATGTTCCTCTTTAGGCCCATTTCCCCAGGGATATATTCCCCATGAGTCTGTTCCTACAATGGATCTATTTTCCGATTACCCACCCACCCACCTGCATTTCTCACTCTTCTTCTCACTCACCAACTTAGCCATCCTGCTCATCCACCCGCCCACCTTCCCACCTTCCCTGCCCACTCAGCCACCCATTCTACCCACTCATTCGCCTAGCCCACGCTGCCCCACCATACCCGCCCAACCCTGCCCATCCCATCCCACCCACCCTGCACTACCACACCCAACCTCCTACCTACTCCATCCACCCTACCCCTCCACACCCACCTGTCCACTCAACCTTGCCCATTCACCCCACCCACCCTGCCCACCCCACCAATCCATCCACCCATTCAACCCGTCGTAGCTAATAATGATATGGGTGGAGAAG
>JAGKTI010010431.1:5184-28533 GCA_018397915.1 Birgus latro
ACAACGCTAGGTGGTAACCATATAACCAAACCATACGTGCTCCCTACGTGTCAACAAGTGGGTTGGTGGAGGGTTAGTGCCCCTCCCCGTAAAAAAAAAAATAACTCAAAGTCAAATGGCCACCCCTTACGGGATTATGGTGTCTGGCAATAGATAGTTAGATAGATAGACTTAGATTAATGTGTTTTAGCCATAGGTGGGGTGAACATTGTCATTTGGGGTATGGATTACTAAGCTTGATATTTTCCAGACATATTTGACAATTATCAGAATTTATTTGTCAGTTTTACTGAGTTATTTACAGGTGTTAGGCTTAGGTCAGCTTCTTTTACAGCCATTAGGCCATTTAGATTGGCTTTAAAATTGTTTTTGGACACATTTGGGTGGGTTTAGGACTTGGTTGGGGGGAAACCCAAGGCTCAAAAACACATCCCTATACTGTACTTTACAGGTTAAATCTATACCGAGATATGATACCCTGCGTAATGATGAGTTTTTACTTGACCAATTGCACTGTTAAACTGGGGTATACCTGTATATACAATACCATTCGTATCCAGGGCCACACTAGCATTTTTCCATTGAAACATCATCAAACACACCCCACTGATGTAATACACTTGGTTTGCAGTGTCTTCCGGTAGCGCAAAATGCACATAGTAAGTCCGTCCATCCATCATCCAATCCTACATTGCCCCATGAGGAGTGTAAGAGCCTGGGGCTAGGCACATTGATCCTCATATTTACCCAGCATAGTAAATAGTTTCCTGGTGTATAGGAAACCATTTGGTTTGTCACTCAGTGTAGAGTCATCCACAGGCAGAAGGAAGAGGAAAGAGTGAAGGAGAGAATAACAGAAGGCAGAAGGACAAGGAAAGAATGAAGGAAAGAAAAACAGAAGAGGATGAAAGGAAAGAAGGATGGAGGAGAGGAAAGGGCAGACACCCGAGAGCAACACTGCATCAAGTGAGTGGATGGTACACAGTAAGTCTATTTAAATATTATTCATTATTTTATTCATCAAACACAGAAAAATAAACTACAAAAATACATCTTGAGCATTTACTGATGAACCGATGATTTGGAAAGAAGTGTTCTACAGTAGAGTTATAACAATTCCCTTGCACAAAGTTGCGTATACATGCCGAGGCCTACCCATTTATTCCTTACCTGACCACTGTCACTCCACTTCTCACTAGCCACTCAGCTGTTTTGCAGTTACTACAATAAATACGTAGGAATTGCAAGCACAGAAATTTTGTCCAATAAAACAAATGATTCACTTCTATCAGATAGAGTTTATCTTCTCTCCAAATGCAAATGCATTCAGAGATGACAAAGACAATACAAAAGCGTTCTGAGATGACATCATCTTTGAACATTTGGTGACAATGCAAATGCGTTCTAAGATGACATCATCTTAGAACATTAGGTGACAATGCAAATGCATTCTAAGATTACATGATCTTAAAATGCATTTGCATCTGGCAGAAAATATAAACTCTAGCTGATAGAAAGAAGCATTTGTTTTGACAAAATTATTGTGCTTGCAATTCCTACATACTTACTGCATTATCTGCAAAACAGCTGAGTGGCGAATGACGGGTGGAGTGACAGCAGACAGGTGAGGAATAAATGGGCAGGCCAAGGCGGAATCGTGATTACTGTACAGCACTTCTTTCCAGATCACCAGATCACCAATAAATGCTCAAGATTTATTTCTGTATTTTGTTTTCCATGTTTTTATGAATAAAATGAATAATAATTTTACAGAATGGACTAGCCAAGGTACTGTAAGATACTAGAAGCTTGTGGCAAGTTAGTCTGTTTGTTATATATTATAGCCAGTTGTTGAATGAGGAGTTTGATTGGGATATGGAAGGTTTGGAGCCAGCAGATCCAGTGGTTGGCCCTTGGCCTTTGATTAGCACTGCTACTGTGAGTGAGGCAATAGGTAGGTTGCGGGTGGGGAAGGCGGCAGGTGTGTCTGGATTGACTGCTGAAATGTTGAAGGCCTCAGGAGACACTGGGGTGAGGTTAGTCACTGACCTGATAAATATGATTATATATGAGTGTATTGTCCCAGATGATTGGCTGAAGAATGTAATTGTAAATGTGTACAAAGGGAAGGGTGATGCCCTGGAAAGGGGAAATTACAGAGGTATAAAGCTCTTAGATCAGATAATGAAAGTCATGGAGAGAGTTCTAGAAGGTATGATAGAGAAAGAGTGAATATTGATGAGATGTAGTTTGGGTTTATGCCGGGCAGGGGGACCACTGATACCATTCATTGTTCGACAGCGTCAGGAAAAATATATTGGACAGAAAAAGGAATTGTATTTTGTTTTTGTTAATTTGGAAAAGGCCTCTGACAGAGTCCCTAGAGAGGTGGTGAAGTGGGCAATGAGAAAGCTAGGGTTGGAAGAGTGGTTGGCTAGGGTAGTCATGGCCATGTATGTGGGTGCTCGCACCCAGGTAAGAGTGAATGGAGTTTTGAGTGATGAGTTTTCCGTGAATGTTGGTGTGCATCAGGGGTCAGTTTTGAGTCCCTTGTTGTTTATCATGGTACTTGAAGCCCTCTCAAGTGACTTCAGAGATGGGCTCCAGTGGGATATGTACGCTGATGATTTGGTGTTGATTGCAGAGAATAAAAAGCAGGCGGAGGAAAGATTTAAGAAATGGAGAGATGGTATGGGGCACAAGGGCTTAAGGGTAAATGCAGATAAAACAGAAGTGATGACACCTAGGGCTGGCGGTGGTGGTTCCGTCAGGAACGCTCCACTGGCGATCTTCTCACCTTCCTTTCAGACTCCTGGTCATCCTCCTTTCGGGACTTTGGCGAAAGCTTTGCCATTGCAATTGACATATCAAAGGCTTTCGATCGAGTCTGGCATAAATCTTTGATCTCCAAACTGCCCTCCTACAGTTTCTATCCTTCTATCTGTGCCTTCATCTCTAGCTTCCTTTCTGGTCGTTCTATAGCAGCTGTTGTAGACGGCCATCGTTATTCTCCTAGACCTATCAACAGTGGTGTTCCTCAGGGCTCTGTCCTATCACCAACTCTCTTTCTTTTATTCATCAATGACCTTCTTAGTGGTAGATGGTGGCGACCATCATCCACTCACTTGATGTAGTGCTGCCTACTTCTTCCTTAGCCTTTATCATTCTTTTTCTGTGCCTGCCCTCCTTTCTTCCTATTTCTCCTATATTTCCTGTCACTTCTTACTGCTTTTCTTTCCTTTACAGGTGGCATTACATTGAGTGACAAGCCAAATGGTTTCCTGTAAGCCAAGAAACCATTTACAAAGCTGGGTGGTAACCATATAACCAAACCATACGTGCTCCCTACGTGTCAACAAGTGGGTTGGTGGAGGGTTAGTGCCCCTCCCCATAAAAAAAAAATAACTCAAAGTCAAATGGCCACCCCTTACGGGATTATGGTGTCTGGCAATAGATAGATAGATAGACCTTCTAAGCTGTACATCTAACTCTATCCACTCATATGCTGATGATTCCACCCTTCACCTTTCCATTCAGTTCCCGCAACGCCCATCTCAGCAGTTACCTCAGCAAACAAGGGATGAGGCTATGGCACACCTAATGTCTGACTTGGCTCATATCTCTGATTGGAGTAAAAATAATCTTGTTATTTTTAATGCATCAAAAACTCAGTTCTTACACTTATCAACCCGACAAAATCTTCCTCAGGATTACCCACTAATGTTTAATAATGTCCAGCTCAGTCCTGCATCATCCTTGAACATGCTAGGGGTTTCATTCTCTCGGGATTTGTCTTGGAAAGAACATATTACATCTCTTGTGAAATCTGCTTCCAAGAGATTAGGTGTGCTGGGCCGACTCCGAACTTTCTTTACCCCTGCACAGATGTTGACCTTGTACACGGGTTTTATTCGCCCGTGTATGGAGTACAACTCTCATGTGTGGGGAGGCTCCCCACATGCAGTTCTTCTCAATAGGGTGGATTCAAAGGCTTTTCGTCTCATTAACTCTCCTCCTCTTACTGATTCCCTTCAACCTTTGTCTCTTCGCCACACTGTTGCTTCTTTATCTCTCTTTTATCGCTACTTCAATGGTCACTGTTCCTCTGAACTGTCTGCTTGCATCCCTCCACCTCTACGACGGGCACGTGGTACCCGTCTAGCAACAAACTCTCATCCCTTTTCTGTCCAACTCTCTAATGCAAGAGTTAACCATTACTCCCAGTCCTTCATTTATGCAACTGGTCAACTCTGGAACTGTCTCCCTCTGTCTGTATTCCCTACTTCATATGATCTCCTATCTTTCATACGCAGTGTGTCCAGGCATCTCGAAATGAATGGATCTTGAATTTGGCTCTCTTTGGTATTGTTTTTACTTTTTCTTGGAAGGAACAGTATGCGGGCCCTGGCCTTTGATTCCTTCTTCCTTCCGTTAAAAAAAAAAAAAAAACAATCAGAGGAGAGGGAGAGTGGCCATGTGCAGTTTGCCACAAGGGGGTGGGAAATAATTCCATCTTGTGCAGTGTTTGTGATAAATGGATGCACAAGAGATGTAGTGGTATTAGAGGTAGACTGCGAGATAATGCTGATTTCATGTGTGCAGCGTGTCGGGGAGAGCAGGTGAGATTGTTAGGCGTGAAAGGATTGAACTTGCTGGTGAGTCTTTTGAGTGTGTGGAAGAGTTTTGTTATTTGGGAGACATGTTATGTGCCGGAGATGGGGATGGAGCTAGCTCGGTTGCTAGGGTGAGAAATGGTTGGAAGAAGTTCAGGGAGCTGGTGCCTCTCCTGACATTGAGAGGACTCTCTTTACGTGCTAAGGGGTCTTTGTATGCAGCATGTGTTAGGAGTGTGATGCTGTATGGTAGTGAGACCTGGCAGTAAAGGAAGAGGATATTCGCAGGTCTAAACATACAGAAATGACAATGATTAGGTGGATGTGCAGTGCGTCCCTGCGTGCAAGGCCTGGGGGGGCTTGGTTTACGATAGAAGAGTTGAAAGGTAGGATGGGACTGGAGTGTATTGGTGTTGTGATGAGGAAAGGTAGGCTGAGGTGGTTTGGACATGTGGAGAGGATGGGGGATGATAATTGGGTGCAGAGGGTGAGAAGTGCTAATACTGGGGGAGGGGCTGCGAGGGGCTGACCAAGAAAGACATGGGACGAGGTCATTAAATGTGACCTCAGGGTTAAGGGATTGAACAGGGAGGCTGCCAAATATCGAGCAGCATGGAGAGCCGCCATTAGGTGACCAAGGCCGACGCATGCAAGCATGTAGGAGCCTTCAAAAACGAAACGAACGAAACGAAATAGAAAAGGCACCAGTACCACACATTTTCAGCTGATGAAGAGTCTATTTTTTTTTAATGGAATCATTTGTCATCCTGGGACTTAGTATCATAAATTGTGGAATTTCCTATTTTTAATTCTATTATGGTGGTAGGTGGGGGCAATCACCATCCACTCACTTGATGTAGTGCTGATTTGGGTGTCTACCCTTTCCTCTCGTCCTTCCTCTCTCTTCTCATTCTTTCCTTCATTCTCTCCACTTCCTTCTGCCCATGGGTGACTTTACACACCCTCTTCTGTCTTTCTTTCCTTTATTCTTTCCTCTTCCTTCCGCCTATGGGTGACTTTACACTGAGTGACAAGCCAAATGGTTTCCTGTACACCAGGAAGCCATTTACTATGCTGGGTGGTAACCATATTACCAAATTACTGGACCCGGTGGTTTAGTGGGTAATTAAGGCACTCGAATTGGATAGAGTCTGTGTAGGTTTATATCCAAGGGGTGGATGGGGTTTACTGGTCACAAAATGCCACTTAGGGATGAGTGAGGCTGGTCACTCTCATCTAAAATGTCAAGGCCAACTTGCCTGGCCCCAGGCTCTTCTGCTCCTCATGGGGCAACATAGGACTGGATGATGGATGGATGGAAATTCTATTATCAGTGTCTTACAACATTCACCATTTTCAAGACTTGTATTTCTCCAGCTTTTGTTTCAAGGGGGGCACAATGTGCTTTACATTAGTTTGCACTTTTGGCATCACAAAGTACAAATCACTAATCACGACACGATAACACAATAGTGAGAGTGCTTGTTTACTGACTGGCGGCAGAAAGCTGACTGGTAATTTGTGGAAGTGAATGGAGTGACTAAATTAGATGAGGGGGAAGGATGAAAGAGCAGCTTGTAAAACACCCTACCCATATCCCTGACCGCCTAGGAGAGAATTCTAACATACGTGACCTCTTCCTAACAACTAATCCTTCTGCTTACACTGTTCATCTTTTCTCTCCGTTGGGCTCCTCTGATCATAACCTTATTACCTTAACCTGTCCTGTCGGTCCAGAGTGGCCTGTGGGCCCCACACAGAAACACTGACTGTGGCACTTTGGAGCTGCAGGTTGGGAGGCCCTCAAGCAGTACTTCTTTCATTTTCCTTGGAATTATTAGTGCTTCCATGGCCGGGAGCCATCTGAGTGTGCCTTGTGCATTACAGAGGTTAGTCTCTCGGGCATGGAAGCATACATTCCTTTCTCATATCCTCTGACTAATGCAAGAAAGCCTTGGTTTAATCACGCTTGTTCTAATGCTGTCCGTGATAAGGAGAGGGCCTATAAAAGGTACTGGAGCCAACCCACCCCTGAATCACATCTTTTTTATATTTCTGCCCGGAATTGTGCTAAGTCTGTTCTTCACTCTGCTAAAAATAATTTTGTCTGTGCAAAATGTTCTCAACTCTCCAACTCAAATTCTTCTTGCTCCTTCTGGCACCTTGCAAAAAACCTTTCTAACAACTTTATCTCATCATCCTTCTCTCCTCTTTTCTAATCTGATGGCTCTGTAGCTATTTCTTCTACTGATAAAGCAGATCTCTTCGCTCAGACTTTCTCCTCCAATTCCACCTTAGACGATTCCTGTGCTGTTCCTCCATCACTTCCCCCCCTCTCATGGCTGACAATAAAATTTCATCAGCTGATGTATTTTCTGCCATCACTGGCCTCAATACTAACAAGGCATATTGGGCAAATGGAGTCCCTCCTGTTGTCCTCAAAAACTGTGCTTCTGTGCTTACACCCTGCCTAGGTAAACTCTCTTGTCTTTGTCTATCAACTTGTACCTTTCCTTCTTGCTGGAACTTTGCTCTCATTCAGGCAGTCCCAAAGAAGAATGACCATTCCCAACCCTCTAACTATCATCCAATTACTGCTTTAACATCCTGTGTCTCAAAAGTTTCGAGTCAATTCTTAACAGAAAAATCTTAAAGCATCTTTCCTGTCACAACCTTCTTTCTGATCGTCAGTATGGGTTCCATCAGGGATGCTCCACTGGTGATCTTCTCACCTACCTTTCAGACTCCTGGTCATCCTCCTTTCAGGACTTTGGCAAAAGCTTTGCCACTGCACTTGACATCTCAAAGGCTTTCGATCAAGTCTGGCATAATTCTTTAATTTCTAAACTGCCCTCTTACCATTTCTATCCTTCTATCTGTGCCTTCATCTCCAGCTTCCTTTCTGGTCGTTCTATAGCCGCTGTTGTAGACGGCCATCGTTCTTCTCCTAGACCTATCAACAGTGGTGCTCCTCAGAGCTCTGTCCTATCACCAACTCTTAACCTTTTATTCATCAATGACCTTCTAAGCTGTACATCTAACCCTATCCACTCATATGCTGATGATTCCACCCTTCACCTTTCCATTCGGTTTCTGCAATGTCCATCTCAGAGGTCACTTCAACAAACATGGGATGAGGCTATGGCACACCTAATGTCTGACTTGGCTCATACCTCTGATTGGTGTAATAATAATCTTGTTATTTTTAATGCATCAAAGACTCAGTTCTTACAATTATCAACCTGACAAAATCGGGTTTTATTCGCTCGTGTATGGAGTACAACTCTCACGTGTGGGGAGGCTCCCCACATGCAGCTCTTCCCAATAGGGTGGAGTCAAAGGTTTTTCGTCTCATTAATTCTCCTCCTCTTACTGATTCCCTTCAACCTTTGTCTCTTCGCCGCACTGTTGCATCTTTATCTCTCTTCTATCACTTCAACAGTCACTGTTCCTCTGAACTGTCTGCTTGCATCCCTCCACCTGTACGATGGTCCCGTAGTACCCGTCTAGCAACAAACTCTTATCCCTTTTCTGTCCAACTCTCTAATGCAATTGTTAACCGTTACTCCCAGTCCTTCATTTATGCAACTGGTCAACTCTGGAACTGTCTTCCTCTGTCTGTATTCCCTACTTCCTATGATCTCCAGTCTTTCAAACGCAGTGTGTCCAAGCATCTCGAAATGAATAAATCTCGAATTTGGCTCTCTTTTGTATTGTTTTTGTTTTTTCTTGGAAGGAACAGCATGCAGGCCCATGGCCTTTGGTTCCTTCTTCCTTGCATTTAAAAAAAAATTAAAAAAAAAAATAAATAAAACTAGGAAACAGCCTTGACCGGAAATGCCTTCACTTCACATCGCGTGTCTTCACCCAGTCTCACGTGACTAACCCATGGAAGGGTGGCCACTCAAAGTGGCACACGCTGGTACATTATTTACATATTTGCCAGTCCGTGAATTTTCTCAGTTTTCTGATGATTTTGGTTGCCTGGTAACCAGATAACTGGGTTTGTGCTGTATATATAACTCCTCTAGTTTAGTCTGCCTTAAAACACTGACAGCTAGCCAGAGCAGCTGTATGGAATAAGTCTGGTGGATGGATATAAGGCAAGTCTGGGAGAGACTGGTGCCATATGCTGTGGGAATGAGGATAGCACAATGGGAAGTCATACTGGAATGTTTGGGACCCACGTTTTGCATTACGCAATGTACTACTCACGCTACATAAATCTGGGGGAACTAACCACCAGCTTGTCATGTTATATATATCAACTGCAGAGAGGAAACATATTATATGCAAATGGTCTGTACTGATGTTGTCACAACCATGAAAGTTAATTGTAACAGTACTGACTCATTCTTCTCTTATAACTGCTTTCTGTTCATCTGCATCTTTCTCTCTGCCAAGTATCCAATCGTATACCTATGATCTGTCTTATGATCTAAACAGCTGTGTGCTGGAAGCATTATTTCCGTACATATCTCCAGCAGAGTCTCCCCGCTCCAATTCTTACCACTTTATCACTTACCATCTTCTTAATCTATCACATCCTCACCTACATTTCCGAACTTCTCTATATTATCAATACTTCAGCTTCTAGCCTTTGTTACTCTTATGTAATACGGTTTCAGTTACCACTCGGTACATATTTGTGGCTCTATTTTTCCACATCTTAAACTGCTAATGTTATTCCTACCAAGGGAGACATAAAAAGCCAAGAAAGACTAATCCAATGATATTAGAACTACAATATACTAGATGTGATCTGACTGAGGTCTGCAATAGTGTACATGGGTTTGAAGGTCAAAAACCAGAGGACTTCACATTCAGAACACAACCTACAAGAGGACACGGTTTTAAAGCTTAATAACACAGGTCACAAGCGAGCTTCTGAAAATACATCTTCCCACAGAGAATTGTCAAGGAATGGAACAACTGTCACAGGAGGTAGTTTCAGCCAAATATGCAAACAGCTTCAAGGCACATACAGAACCACTGTTCAAGTATTTGGAAGGGCATCCAGTGAGCAAAAGTAGCTTACTGCTCTTGCGACCTTCAACCTTTCCTTCTAACCAGTGGGCGGTACCAGTAGTAGTAGCAGTAGTTCCCTAGGCAGTCTGACCAAACAGCCCCAAGTCCCAAGGAAGGCCACAGCTGAGACTGGGCTTTCTCACATAGCTCTCAAGGGGTGTATGTTGTGCTGCTGGCATAGGCAATTGTGTGCAATGCAGTCTTCCATAATGTGCTTAATAGTATGGAGTGCTGTGTTGCATCCCAGACAGGCATCAGCAACAGAGTCATCCAGTCTATTCTGATAACTCAAGAGGGCTGGATGATGCCCACATCTCAGCATGGCCAGAAGGACCCGATCCTCACAAGGGAGGTAGGATTCTGAAGGGTGGATATCAGGAGGCCGTGCATGCAGCTGTGTGTTTTCTTTGAGTAACTGAATGGAGTGGCGAGTGATCTGAGCATGGACATGCTTCTGGAAGCGGGTTTGAAGTGGGCAAGGGGGGAGAGATGACAGTATTTGTGTGATATCACATGCTGGGTGTTGTTTTGATATTCCTTGGCGTGTGTGGATGTGCTGCCATGTAGTGTACAGGATGGTGTGGGTTGTGGAGGCTGCGGCAAGAATTTGTGTGCCTCTCATGACTAGATGATCCTTGATTATGAGGACTTTGGTTTCTGGAAGTAGGTGGTCTGTAGGGGTAGTAGCTGTGCAGCCTGTGATTATTTTTAAGACCTAGTTCTACATGGGCAGTAGAATGTTGCAGTGTGTTTTTGTGAGGTTGAAGCCCAAGCAGGGCTTGCATAATTCATCACTGAACATATACAGTAAAAGTCCATTAATGCAAACACGGATAATACGAAAATCCCAATAATCCGAATTTTTGAAGAAGGCTGACAAAAACTCCAAAAGTAAAAAAAAATCAAAATTAAAAAATTCAAACTGGCTGTCAAATGCACCAAGTGCTGAGCGGTGTGGTCGTGTATCAGGTAATGCATGGATTGGCAGCTCCTTGTAAACAACCGACCACTTTTGCATCTGTGCATGCAGAGGAACTGAGTGATGATGCATAATGAAAAGTGTCATTAACCCAGACAAGCCAAAGGATGAAAAAGATGATGAGGAGGAAGAAGTAGCAGTGGCAGTGAAAGTTTCATGGAAGGAAGCTTCTGTATACTTTGATAAACTGATGCATTTTGTTGAACAAAATAATCATTACAATGGGGCTGCGGTGATCAATTTCCATATCTTGCGAAACAAGTTCTACAAGAAACGTACGCAGGCTGCCAGGAAGGCTGATATCTGTGATTGGCTGAAGTGCATGAGCAACCAGGCAGGTAAATCCACTGATAATGACTGAAGACCAACTACCCACACTCCAAAGAAGGGACCTCAAGGAACCCTAGAAGAAGCAGGTAGTCATGAGCCGTTGCTCGAGGACGATGAGTGAAAGAGACAAAGTGAAATATATTGTACCATAGGTTTAAGGAATTTTCCAATATGTATTAAGTTTTTGTGGTTTTACAATACGTGCAGATTATTATTAACCCTGCACTTACTTTCTCTAATTGGATTTACCTGCCTACAACTGCTATTTTCAACACTCGCATTACTGGTGTGTTAAACAACCCATAACATCTCTTAATTTACCAATTACAGTTAGTGTCTTCAGGAATACTGTACACTATTAAGCAAAAAAATTTGTGTAATACATAATGTTAATACAGTAGGTGCCAAATTGTATTATGAATGATTGAAAAGTGATCCATTCAGTAAAATTTCAGTTTGAACATGAACTTAAGTGTCTTTGGGGTCCCACCCAAAAATCCAAAAAATTTGATAATCCGAATGATTCTCGGTCCACTGCCATTCGGATTAATGGACTTTTACTGTACATTGTTTATATACTGTGGTAGTGGTTTCTTTGTTGTGTCCAAATGTTGTATGGGCAAGTGACCTTAGGGTGTTGAGTCTTGGAGTTAATTTGTTTTTAATGTTTGTAGGTGGATGTGCAGTGCGTCCCTGCGTGCAAGGCCTGGGGGGGGCTGGGTTTCCGATGGAAGAGTTGAGAGGTAGGATGGGACTGGAGTGTATTGGTGTTGTGATGAGGAAAGGTAGGCTGAGGTGGTTTGGATATGTGGAGATGATGGGGGATGATAATTGGGTGCAGAAGGTGAGAAGTGTTAATACTGGAGAAGGGGCTGGGAGGGGCAGACCGAGAAAGACACGGGACGAGGTCATTAAGTGTGACCTCAGGGTTAAGGGATTGAACAGGGAGGCTGCCAAAGATCGAGCAGCATGGAGAGCCGCCATTAGGTGACCAAGGCCGACGCATGCAAGCATGTTAAAGCCTTTAAAAACGAAACGATGTGTTGTTAAAAGGACACTGATGTATGTTACACCAGGGATTTTGTGTGTGTGTGTGTGTATGTGTGTGTGTGTATGTGTGTATGTGTGTGTGTGTGTGTGTATGTGTGTTGTAGGGGAGTGTTGTTTATGATGAGGGGTGGAATGTGACTATATTCTGCTGTCCAGTTTGTGAGAAGGGTCACTGTAGATTTGGCTCGGGCTATTGTGAGTCTGTGGTGAACCATTTGTGCAGTGTGCTGAGCTAAGGCTGGAGGATGTGTGTGGCTGTGTTTGCATTTTGGTGTGTACATGTTAGTGTTATGGCATATGCAAAGAAAGCTATGTGTATTTGTGGCGTGTGGGGTGTGGGTGTGGCGTGTGGGTATGTCGTGCATGTATAGGTTAAAGAGTGTAGGGGACAAAACAGATCCTTGGGGGACGCCATTCTGTGAGGTTTCTAATGTTCGATGACTGACCGGCAAATGTTACATGAGAACATCTGCCTGCTAAATAACTGTGAATGTTTGTACTGAATATTTTGTTTGTGAGTTGTGGTGGTGGATGGCATCAAAAGCTCTGCTAATGTCTAGTGTGACTAGGAATGTTCTGTGTGGTGGCCTACCTGAATTGATGCCATAAAAAACTCTTTGTGTAAGGTCTGTAAGAAGAGTGTTTGTGGAGTGTAGTGGTCTAAAACCATGTTGTGATGGGGCTATGGGGTGTGAGGTGTAAATAATTGTAATACCTGTCATTCAGTGACTTTGGAGGGGGTGCAGAGGAGTGTGATGGGACAGTGTGAGGAAGGTAATGTGGGGTCTTTGTTGGGTTTGGGGATAGTGATAATAGTACCATGCTTCCAGAAGTTGGGTATTATGCTGTGTGAGTAGCTGCAGTTTGATATGTTGGTAAGTGCTTGTATGCCTTGTGGTGCAAGGTGTTTAACCCGCCGAGTCCCGACCGTTTTTTTACCCAGCATACCCCCAGATCCCGACCAATTTTCGACTTTTTGTTTTTTGGCTGAAACCTTCGCTTTTGGTGAGAAACATCGAAAATTCATAGTGAAATCGTGATCCTGAGGTAAAAAATGTTGATACAGGTGTCAATCAACCTTACGTTTTCCTTCTTTTTCAGGGTACCTGGCTAAGAAAACGAACTATGGAAGGGTTGACTAATTCAAGCCACTTTAAATTACGTATTTATTTCATTTATTTGGTACGAATTTATGTGTAGTAAAAGTCTATAATGGTTTCACACAATAATAAAGGCATTTATAAGCATTGTTCACTTACCCAAAACCCCAGTATACGGCATCTTCCTTTACGACATTACCACCTCATCACTTCTGTTTGTTTCTACCTCTAGCTTCTTTGTTTCTTTGTCCTCCATCTCAAGAATCACTTTCACCATGACTTTTGTCATTAGAGAGACCGTGGGGCAACATACCTTTACTGGCCAGCTTACTGCTAACAGGTGAATTGCCCAGTGTGAGGGAGAGGGGGGGTTAGGAGGGGCCAGGCAGTATCCCCGCTTGACAGCAGATAGAGGAAGGTCTCCCACATATGCCTACCAAAAATCACCTGCAAATATTGAAAAATGTGCACACAATGGGCCTTCCAACTGCGTGACGTACGATGCACGTTATTGGGTCTGTCCGCGGGAAAAAGTAGCAATGTGCATCATACGTCGATGGGACTCGGCGGGTTAAGGCCTATGTTGCTTATGCTGTCTGGTCCACAGGCAGATGAGTGATTAAGGTTGCTAATGATGTGCTTCGTCTGGTCAACCATCTGTTCTAACCAGTGGGCGGCACCAGTATGAATTACTGGTTAGAAAACCACATCTATCCTCAGCTCTCTCCCGTACTGTATATACATAAATAAATAAAAATTAAAGCATGTTTCCTTATAAGGAAACCTCTATTATGAGGTTGGCCATGCTAAAACAGATGCTTTCTATGGATATGAAGCTATTTTAAGTGCCAGAACCAGCTACTTATTGTACTACCTAACAAAAAATGTATGATGTGTCTCAGTTAGGACTTTCAGTCTATTAGTGGCTAAGTTTTCTACCTAAGAGTGATGACTGTGCAGCTAACAACCAAGCATGTAGCCACATTTCTCTCATGGGAGTACCTCATAAACTTGATGGTTACAACAGATCCATTACTTCAGTTCAGTTCATCCCCAGTAAAAATATAACCCACAGAAACAATTTACTTGCCTGTTGAATTCAACACAGGAAACATCAGCTCCGAGGGATAGCTTTTTCCCTGGGATGATAGGTGTAGCAAGATTATTCACATCCCACACTGTCACCTCCGAATCTGAAGACCCACATACCACAAAATTGGCCTGAAAAAATTTAGGAAATTAGTCTTAGGGAAGGCAGCAAAAACCATTTATCTTCCAGTACAGAAACTTACTCTAAGAAACTATTAACCCTTTCGTGCACGGGACCACAATTTGCGTTACATGTGGTGTGGTGTGCCAAAGCACAGGACCTCAAATCGCGTGAAAACGCGAAAAAAATTCACCAAAAAATAAGTTTTCGGTCGATTTGTGTCAAATTTTGTAGCGTTCTAGCAGCCACGTGTCTCTCCCGAGGTAAGACTTTGGCAACACTGCAATGACTCCTATGTGCCTGTATGTAGTGATAGAATCTCAGTGCTCCACTAGCAGCCAGACAGCAGGGTCGTGCTGTGTTGTGTTGTCCCTTTAAATCTGCCATTTTCCCCCTCCCACCTGAGGCTGAAGCCATTATTGAAATATTGTGATTGTACAGTGTTTTTGACTATAATGTGAAGTGATTGTGTCTACTGAACATACATATATTGTTTGTAAAGCATTGGGGCCCGTTATCAGCCGTTAGGCCTAGAGGCAGAGTCTGGTTTGTTATAGCGGGGTTTCCACTCACCCTGCCCATAAAATGATGTATTTTACCCTTATAGTGAAGCCATTACTTATATCTGTGAAACATATAGTGCCTGGATTAGTGAAATAACTGACCTACCATAGCAAGCATTATGTTGTGCCATAGAGATACATAGACATATGCATTAGTTGCTAAGGGAACAGGCAGTCTCTTACGCCATACAGTAGGGAAGGGAATAACAGAAGAGGCTGGGATGGAATCATGTGATAGTGTTTTATATTATATATGGTTCAGTGTGAAATATATGTATAAAATAGTGCAGCAAGTGTTCACCGAGATATATTGCGTGCATTGACTGACAGCGGAAAGTTACGTAATGATCAGAGACAAGAAAATACGCCACACAGTGACACATATATGACATTATATACGTATGTTGTGCAGCAAATGTTCGTGGAGAAATCTATTGTGTGCATCGCATATGTTAGGCAAACGTAGTGCAAGGAAAAGAGAATACACCACACACACACACACACATACACACACACATGCATACATACACACACACACATACACATAAACACACATGCATATATACACACACACACATACATATATACACACACACACACACACACACTCACACACCCACAAACACACACACAACTCACACACTACATAACTCATCTTCTATTCCTTCAAGTTCCTGCCAGCAGCTCAACACCTCTGGAGAAAGTGAGTTATCCATATTTTGTTGATTTCTACATTGACCTGTTTCTACATTTCTATATTTTTTTCACAAATAAGTATTGTTTTTTACATATGAGATGGAAGAAAGTTCAGCTTTAGTATCAGTACCTAGCAAAAAGACTAGTGGAAATGTCGAGTTACTGAAAGCACTATCAAAGAGCTTATGATATTTCATGTGTATAATCTGAGTAAAAAATAATAATAATAATAAAACGTAACGAGCAAAAATATGTAAGTATTCGTGAGGCAGGGAAACTGAACATTTTTATCTCGCTTGTGGGCAAGGAAGAGTGTTCTATCTTTGTCGTCCATTTACTCCAAAATTATTGAACGTATCGATTTCCTGTAAGAACCATGATAAAGATCCGTGAATTTTACGTATGTACAGGACATAACTATGTAATTTCTCTAATGAAAAGTTGTGGTTACGTAGGCATTTATTGTGAGTGCATGACGAAAGTGCACCGTGGCCGTGAGTACCCTGTAGTTTTTTGCGATTTACTCGGAAACTATGAGGCATATCAAAACAAAAACGTATCAGGAGAAAGTTTATGAAATTCTACATAAGATTATGTAATAAAAACATAAGGTGCGCAAGAAAACTTCTGCAGTATACCTCCCTAAACAAATATCATTTTTTCAAAAATGGCTTTTAGTTTTTGGCTATTTTCTCGAAAACTACAAATCACATCACAACCAGACATACCTCATTAGAAAGCCAATGAAATTCTCTATCAAAACATATACAGTAAGGCCTCACTATAACGGACTAATTGGGGCCCCTAACCATTCCAAAAAATGCGAAATTCCAATAAAAGCGACATCCGGACTTTCCCCTGCTAATCTGGACTTTTTCCGATATATCAGACATTAGTCTGGATTGCACCACTGGTTTTTAAACTGTTTTCACTACTATTGCAGTGTACTGTACTATGTTATACCTTCACTACATTAATAAAATGGTATAATAATACTGTACTGTACACTGATAAACATGTCTTTTATTTACCTTATTGTGGTGAACATAGCTGAAGTGGTCAGGCAGTCCGGACTGCTTCTGGCTTTATGGGACTTTTTCCAATATATAGGAATTTAGTCCGGTAGCTCCTCGAGTCTGATGAAAGCAAATTCCGGTCTATTGAAGTCCGTTATATCGAGGTTTTACTGTATTAACATTTTTCTGTATGATGGAAAACACTCGAACGACGATGTTGGGAAGTGAGATCAACGTTCCAAAATGTTTATTCACAGTGGCCTAGTGTACTTTTATTCGTATTTTTCTGGTTTTTCTTTTGGCTTCTCAGCTAGAACAAACATCGGTGAATAAGATGATGTGAGTTTCAGGGCAACATTTTGAGGTTTGGGTGGCGAAAATGAGGCGAGAATACGTGTAATTTGCGTACTGCGGGCTGCCAGCGGAGCGCACGGGGGAGTAAAATCGTGAGCCATGAAACTTAATCAAACTTACCGTGCGCGAAAGGGTTAACATTGGTAGCATTATCAATGAAAATGGAGGAATCAGTGGAATAATTCAGTGTATCAGGAATAACAATTTGAAGACCTCTTTCAAATTGGTGACTCAACAGTCATGCTATGCATTCCTGAGGTGAACTTATAGTACATTTCATTATTTTCAACTGTCAATAGAGTATCTGTATTGTAACAATGGAGAAGTTCAACAAGAGAGCAGCAAACAAACAAATGTTCATATTTTGCTGTATTTTACCAAGCTGTTCATCAGTTGTCATTCTCTGATCAGTCGTTCTCCTGTATGGCCCCTGGGTTATGCAACAGATTTCCATTATCACATGAGACAGTTGACTTGCACTGAATCTCTTAAAGGGTAGTTCAATACCTCTTTTTTCACAAGCTATGATCTATTGAGAGATGTCGAGCTGGATGATTACAGGGTTTAGTTGTTGCCACTTTTGCTGATGGAGTTTGTCTTGTGTATGAATAATATCACAATTACTGCAACTGTATCAAGCTAAAAATCTGTTTTTGAGCATAAGCAAATTCCTTTAAACTTGAGTTTTTTATAGACAAAAGACCAAATTACAGCAAACCCTTGACTTACAACAAACCGGTATGTAATTAATCACTTGTATGATGATGGAAAGTTTGGCCTTATTTTTTCCAATACACACTTGAATTTTTACTTATACAATGGAGGGATGAGATGACGAAAGGGTGTATGGAAAGGCATGGTGGAATGAAGAGGTAAGAAAAGGCGTGGCACAAAAGAAGAAAGCATGCAGTAAGTAGGATGAGATGCAGAGGCATGGAGGAAGAAGAGAGAGTTTTATGTAGAGAGGAAGAGAGAGAGGAAAAGATTAGTAAGAGTAAGAAAAGAGTGGATGACAAATCTGGAAGGGATTTGAGTATAAAGTGGAGGAAATATAAGAATATGTTCTGGAAGGAGGTAAAGAGAGTTAGACAGGGTGATAAAGAAGGTAAGCAGGGGGGTGAAAGATAAAAATGGTAGATTGACAGTCAAAGGAGAAAAAGTGAGCAGATGGAGAGAGCACTTAAGGAACTATTAAACATAGGAAATGAAGGTACACAGTCCCAGGTTACGTCAATCTCACAGTTAAAACAGTCTGCTACAAGGAAATTTTTAACAACAATAGGTTTTAGAGTATTGCTGTCTGACGTGTGATGTCTCTTTCCACTCTGTTCTCTTCTCATCTCTCCTTCCTTATTTCCTCTCCTCCCATGCTCATCTCCTGTCATTTCCCCATTCCTGTTTCATTCCCTAACTTCCTCCTCCCTCTATTATAACCCCTTTCGTCCTCATTCAATGTCCTTCCCCTCCATTTCCTCATTAATCCTTAATCGCTTATCTGTTACTCGTTCCCCTCTTCATTCCTCTCTTCTTTCCCCCTCCCTTTATTCCTTTCTTTTCCTAGCTTCCTACACCCAATTATCCTTCTCTTCCCCCCACACACCAAAAGCTTCCTTTCTCTCCTTTTTTTCTTTCTTCCCTTTTCTTTACTATACTCTCCCCTTCTTCATTCCTCTCCCTTTTTTTTTACCCTGTCATCTCTTTTTTCCTCAATTACTTTCAATTTTTCCCCTATTTGCTCACTTAAATCTCCCTTCTCATTTCTTCTATTCTTCCCCTTTGGGCCTCATCCATCCTGCATTCCCTGTCCCTCATATTTCACACCATCTCCCCACCTTCTGACTTACTCTCTTTTCCTCCACTTCTCTCCCATCTTCCATCCCTTCACTTTCTTCTCTCTCCCTCCACTTCCTCCCTGCTTCCTCTCTCCATTCCTCTCTTGCTTCTTTCTCCCTCTGTTCCCTTCTTGTGTCTTCCCTTCTCCTCTCCCTCCATTCTCCTTTCTTTTCTCACTCTCTCTCTGTTTTGTTATTTTTTCTTCTCTCACCCCTCTACTATCTTCTTCTTGTTCCCTTCCCTTTTCATCTATTTTTCCCCTTTTCTATATTAGACAATAATCTACACTAAAATTTATTGTATGACAGAGTAACAAAATAGTTTGGGTACACTAGTGTCAAGGAACAAAATGTGTGTTGGCAGTGTGCATGAATGTGAAGGCAATGGAAGAGCAAGGAAGCAGCAGCTGAACTCAGATGCCACCGCCACTGCCACAATAAAGACAACACGTGCCGGTACGTACCACCACAACCGTGATGCACGAGAGGCTCTTGAGAGGTGACGTAGCGAACCAGGAGTACAACACATTTTTAATCAATAAAAATTATAAGCTCAAACGTTTGTGTTTCATATACATACCTGTTAAAAGAGTATTATATGTATAGTATACAATGTATGGTTGAAAAATTCACATATGCGTTGATATAACCTGTGCATTGATGTAAGGTATAAATGTACCATGTACAGTCAGAAACTCGAATTACATACAAAATTGACTTGCGTCAAGTCTCAAGAACAGAACTTTGATGTAGCCCAAGACCTTACTGTAACGTAAGTATAAGTGGCTGGGGAATAGCTGGGAGAAGGAGGGGGGTGAGAAGGAAGAGATCAGTAGGATGGAAGTAGTGGATGCAATGAAGACAGCCAAAAAAAGCCCCAGGAATTGATGGAGTGTGTGGTGAAATGCTGGAGCATGGGAGAGAGATTGTAGCAGAATGGAAATGGAATATGTGCAGATTGGCAGGGAATATGTGCAGAATAGCCTGGGAGGAAGGCAGAGTCCCACAGGATAGGAATTAAGGTATAATTATTCCCCTGTACAATGGAAGAGGGGAAATTGAAGTGTGGTATCCATAGGGGTATTTATCTACTTAGTGTAAGAGTGAAACAGGAAAAGCATATGGCGGGATACTTATTGACAAAGTTAGGTAAATAACAGAGGAATTAGTAGGAGAAGAATAGGGAGGTTTTAGAAAGGGAAGAGGCTGTATAGCTAAGATATTCATACTTAGGTCTTTAGTGCTGTGGTAGGTAGGGGAACTCACCATCCACTCACTTGATATAGTGCTGCCCTCTGGTGACTGCCCTTTCCTCTCTTCCTTCCTATCTGTCTTTACTTCCTTCATTCTTTCCTCCTCCTTCTGCCAATGGGTGACTTTACACTCTCTCATCTGTCTTTCTTTCCTTCATTCTTTACTCATCTTCTGCCTATGGGTGATTCTACGCTAAGTGACACACGCCAAATGGTCTCCTATACACCAGGAAACCACTTACAGTAATCCCTCCATTATTCGGACATCCAATACTCGGACATACTCACTATTCGGATATTGTGGGCTGCCCAACCCCCAAAATGCCAAAAAATTAGGAAAAAATCGAAAAAAATTCGATTTTCTTGGACAGCGTCAGTTTGAATTTCCCGCCCACGCCGATCAGCTATGTTTACGCTCATGGCGCCTGTCTGTCGGTCGCCATTACCCACTCAGCTACTGCCTCGTGAACACCTCCGACAATGGCGGCCAAAGTGATCGATTTTGTGGTGATACCCTACCTCCTACAGTGCTTGATACTGCTTTTCACCTTCTTCATCATGTGTGTGATGATGGAATTTACTGTTATGTACAGTGCAGTGAAATGATGTGATTCCAGTTATAAAAAAAAAAATGTTGTGGAAAGTGTTGGTGATAAGTGCTGGAGATTCTCAATTGGAAAGGTGTGTCAGGTGCAAGGTCTTCCTGTCAGAGTCTGAGATGATAGAGTGGGTTATTACATCAGGACGGCAGCTTCTTGTTCGTAAGCACCCTAACTTCATGCCTAACCTGTTTTCATCATGCTGTAAATGTGTTAAAAAATTATCAGAAATGTTAATCATAATTTCCTGCTTGCAATTTAATTTTTTCATGCATGGTTCTTAAGTGCACTAGCTAGGAAAAAGGTGGAAGCCAGTGAATTTCATATTCGGTCATAACCTAACCTAACCTAACCTAACCTAACCTATCCTAACCTAACCTATGGTTACCATAAAGATTTTCACGCCAAACCTGTTTTCATCATGCAGTAAATGTGTTAAAAGATTAACAAAAATGTTAATCACAATTTCCTGCATGCAATTTAATTTTTCCATACACGGTTCTTAAGTAAAACAGCTAGAAAAAAGGTGGAAGCAGTTAATTTCATGTCCAGTCCTAACCTAACCTAACCTATGGTTACCATAAAGATTTTCATGCATAACCTGTTTTCATCATGCTGTTAATAAGTTAAAAAATTACCCTAAATGTTAATCATAATTTCCTGCTTGGTATTTAATTTTCCCATGGATGGTTCTTAAGTAAAACAGCTAGAAAAAAGGTGGAAGCAGTTAATTTCATGTCCGGTCCTAACCTAACCTAACCTAACATTGTGTTAATCATAATTTCCTGCTTTTAATTTAATTCTTTCATGCATGGTTCTTAAGTGCACCAGCTAGGAAAAAGGTTGAAGCAGTGAATTTCATGTCCGGTCATAACCTAACCTAACCTAACCTAACCTAACCATTTTTCTGGTAGCAATTTACATCATTTACTGTATTTGATGCTTTGTATCCAATAATTTAGTGCATAAAATGTGAGAAAAGACGATTTCCATGTCAGATACTTACTTATACTATGCTGGCAAGTTCTGAGCACCTATGACTCACTTACCTCTAAATCATCATTTTTTGGTTAAAATTCCATAAATTCATGCTATATGTGCATTATTTATGTGAAAAGGGACCTAAATAAGTGCTATACATGTCCAGTAGGGAGGTAGGAAGGTAGTTTTCTGAATTAGGTTAGGTTAGGTTAGGGTCATGAAAAACCAGTGCTGGAGCTTCAGGACCAATATCCTGACAAAACCAATATCCACGGGGTTGTCGGAGGCCCGCCGTGCCCATCCCGCGGGGAAAATCCGGGCTCTGACTGGCTTTTAAAAAATATTTGCCAAAAATCAGTTATTAGTCCTAGAATATTATAATTAAATATACACATGGGAGATACCTTCAGCTTTCTCCTGGGATGTTTTTTTAGCGCTCGTCGACTACCGTAGGACTTGTGGAGACTTCTGAAGTTAGGTAATGTCTAAACTTTACACTTCCCGACTTCCCATATAATATAAAAGGGAAGTGGAGGAGCGAATGGGTAAATATAGATTGGAGCAGATGGGGGACATGGAAAGTGTGTGCAAGGTATTCACAGAAGAAATCTGTGCAGCATGTGAGGTGGTGTGTGGGGTGAAGAGAAGACAAAAGGGGGTTCAGGGAACAGCATGGTGGACTAAAGAAGTGAGAGAGGCTGTGGCACAAAAGAAGAAAGCATATAATGAGTGGATGAGGAACAGGGGCGACGAAGAAGCTGAGAGACGGACGAGAGAGTTATATGTAGTGAGGAGGAGAGAGGTGAAAAGATTAGTAAGAGAGAGTAAGAAGAGAGTGGATGAGGAATTTGGAAGGAATTTGAGTGCAAAGTGGAGGGAATATAAGAAAATGTTCTGGAAGGAGGTAAAGAGAGCTAGACAGGGTGCCAATGAAGTCAGTGGGGGTGTGAAAGATAAAAATGGTAGATTACTAATGGAGAAGGGAGAAAAAGTAAACAGATGGAGAGAACACTTTAATGAACTGTTGAACATAGAGAATGAAAGTAATGCAAGTGTAAGTGGCTGGGGAATGGCAGGGAGAAGGAGGGTTGTGAGAAGAGAGGAAGAAATCACCAGGATGGAAGTGGTGGAAGCAATGAAGAAAGTTAAAATTGGGAAAGCCCCAGGAATTGATGGAGTGTGTGGTGAAATGCTGAAGCATGGGGGAGAGATAGTAATAGAATGGATGTGGAAGGTGTGCAGATTGGCTTGGGAGGAGGGTAGAGTCCCGGAGGATTGGAAGTCAGGTATAATTATTCCTCTGTACAAAGGAAAAGGGGAAAAAGCAGTGTGTGGTAATCATAGGGGCATTTCCCTTCTCAGTGTAATAGGGAAAGTATATGGTAGGATCCTTATTGACAGAGTTAGGGAAATTACTGAGGAATTAGTTGGAGAAGAACAAGGAGGCTTTAGGAAGGGAAGAGGTTGTGTAGACCAGATATTCATTCTTAAATCCTTAGTGGAAAAGTTTCTAGAGAAGGGCAAGAAGTTGTATGCAGCCTTCATGGATCTGGAGAAAGCATATGACAGGGTGGATAGACAAGGTTTGTGGAAGGTATTAAGAATATATGGAGTGGATAGGAAGTTGTTGAAGGCAGTGAAGACTATGTATGAGGGTGCTACGGCTGCAGTGCGTGTGGATGGCAAACTGAGTGAATCTTTCCATTTGAAGGTTGGATTGAAACAAGGATGTGTCATGTCTCCAT
>JAGKTI010010432.1:711-22600 GCA_018397915.1 Birgus latro
AAAAAAAAAAAAAAAAAAAATGATTATTACTGAGAAAATCACCTTTTCACAGCCTATGCACTTAAATATGGGACACAAAGCATGAATTAAATAAAATGTAACCAGAAAAATTATGATTTAGAGGTGTGTGGGGCAAAAATGTTCACCAGTTGACTAGATAGTGAACGTATGTAAGAGACATGGTAATCACTGAGAAAATCACCTCTTTCACAGCCTGTGCACTCAAATATGGGACACAAAGCATGAAGTAAATAAAATGTAACCAGAGAATGTGGATTTAGAAGTGATTATGGAAAATATTTAGCAGTTGACAATGTTTACTTACAGTCCATGATTGTTGTTTACCCCCATCTCTATGGTTTTTACAGTGGTCATAATTGCTCTTGAAGCATGTCCAGTAATCCAGTGTTTAACAACACTTAATCCTTAACACTGTGACTTTTGATTTTTTAAACAAGAACGAAAATGCCACAAACGAGCGGACAGCCATCCGCTGTTCGCCGGAGTTGAGACAGAACTAGTAGGAGGGAGATTGAGCGGGAAGGGAGCTAGTCGACGCGGGCGGGATATTCAAACTGACGCGGTCGGAAAAAATCGGATCCCCCCCCCAATTTGGGGGTTTCGGCCATCAGCCCACGATGTCCGAATAGTGATGTGTCCAGATAGTAGAGGGATTACTTAATTGCATTGTTAAACCATGGTATTCCTGTATATGGAAACATTAATCGGAATAAAGAAAGCTCCAGATATATAATATAATCACCCTCCGGTCATATGAGATGTAATGTGTTTTGTTGCATAAAAGCATATGAACAAATATCAACATTTCATTATTTCCGTAACATCAACCAGTCTGTTGGCTGTTGACGAGAATGAACAGTTTTATTTTACCAAAGTGATACTTTTTGAACTTTAGGAATGAGGTGTATAATGTATAGGCAGAGTTATAATGTAACAGAATAACTTTACTTGAGTGTTGTAGCCTACTCAGATAAATTTTGTGAGTATCGATTTTTTAATAAGTAAACATTCTTTCGCTGCTTTTACTGTAAAGTAATTATTTTATTTCAAGTACTTTTACTCCAGTGCATTTGAAAATTAGCAAAAAAGTTCACATTTTATTAAATAAGTTTTACCCTATGGTTACTGGCCAATGGCAGAGCATGAAACTGTCCAAACATGGATGCTGACCAATCATAATTATCTCTTCTTGTTTGGAGCAGTTTTGTTCTTTGCTTCATATGCTTTCATGTCAGTTGCAATACTCATTCCCGCTGTATCAGTGCCATTAGGTCTGTCTTGCTCCATCGTCATTGTCATCATCATCATCTTGACTTCTGTTTCCCATGAAGGTTGGGGTAAAATAAGGTCCAGAAAGAAATAAAAAGAGAAAATCACAGTAGAGGGAGTACTAATTATGAACATCCCTGGTGATATGGGTCACACCCATTCACCTACCACACAGATCCCCAGAGAACTGTACTGATATCACTTCACAGGCACGACAGTCAACATATTTTTTCTTTATTCATTATAAAGATGTGGTTCACATAATCTACCAGATAGAATCAATCCAACAATCATCTCACTCCCTTTTAAGGTCGTTCACCTCTTCAGCCTCATTCACCATATCAGTCCATCATCTTTGCATAGCACAGCTCCACCCACCATCAGACTCAGTCACAAATACTGCTTTCACTACCTTGTTTACATCTTTTCTCAAATTACTATACTGTCTGAGAACACTGTCTTAGTGTTAGTGTCCACAGACTTCCTTACCCCACACCTGTTACTATTTACAGTATTTCATTCCTAGTTCACTCGAACTTAAGCACTTGACGTACATTTGTTAATAGCTTCACTTTCACTGCTGTTATTCTTGACTTTTTACTTTTCTCCTGCCACACCAGAATATCTCCCACACAGGTTAATGCAGACACTAAAGCACTATTATGCAATCCCTTTGCAATCTCCCAACTGCTACATCTCATTAGTACCAAGGTCTTCAAAGGACCTATCATTTTCTTCCATTCGGTTCACTGCTTTCCACTTTCTATGCATATTTACTACATTTTCTAATTACTACGCTGGAGCACATAAACTCCTACGCTATTTCAAGTCTCTCGCAGTTCTCCATCATATCACAGTAAGTCATGTTCTCCTTGAACAACCATTACTTTTCTATTATCATCATTTACTTTTAAAACATAATGTTCACAGATATCAGCAAAATAATACAACTGTCCATTGACCTCTAGTTTGTTATCAACATTCATCTGCATACACCAGGTATTCCATTCATAATCATTCACTAAACCCCATTCTCTCTCTCTCTCTCTCTGTTTATACAGTATATACGTGACTTCAGAGATGGACTCCCATGGGAGATGTTGTATGCTGATGATTTGGTGTTGATTGCGGAGAATGAAAAGGAGGTGGAGGAAAGATTTAAGAAGTGGAGAGATGGTGTGGGGTACAAGGGCTTAAGGGTAAATGCAGATAAAACAAAAGTGACGATTTCTAGGGTTGGTGGCGGTACAATCAGAGGAGAGGGAGAGTGGCCATGTGTAGTTTGCCACAAGGGTGTGGGAAGTAATTCCATCTTGTGTAGTGTTTGTGATAAGTGGGTACACAAGAGATGTAGTGGTATTAGAGGTAGACTGCGAGATGATGCTGATTTCATGTGTGCGGCGTGTCGAGGAGAGCAGGTGGAGATTGTTAGGCGTGAGAGGGTTGAACTTGCAGGTGAGTCTCTTGAGTGTGTGGAGGAGTTTCGTTATTTGGGAGACATGTTATGTGCCGGAGGTGGGGCTGGAGTTAGCTCGGTTGCTAGGGTGAGAAGTGGTTGGAAGAAGTTCAGGGAGCTGTTGCCTTTCCTGACATTGAGAGGACTCTCCTTACGTGCTAAGGGGTCTTTGTATGCAGCATGTGTTAGGAGTGTGATGCTATTTGGTAGTGAGACCTGGGCAGTAAAGGAAGAGGATATTCGCAGGTTTAAACGTACAGAAATGACAATGATTAGGTGGATGTGCAGTGCGTCCCTGCATGCAAGGCCTGGGGGGGCTGGGTTTACGATAGAAGAGTTGAGAGGTAGGATGGGACTGGAGTGTATTGGTGTTGTGATGAGGTGGTTTGGACATGTGGAGAGGATGGGGGATGATAATTGGGTGCAGAGGGTGAGAGGTGTTAATATTGGGGGAGGGGTTGGGAGGGGTAGACCGAGAAAGACATGGGACGAGGTCATTAAGTGTGACTTAAGGGTTAAGGGACTGAACAGGGAGGCTGCCAGGGATCGAGCGGCGTGGAGAGCCGCCATTAGATGACCAAGGCCGATGCATGCAAGCATGTTGGAGCCTTCAAAAATGAAACGAAACACACACACACACACACACACACACACACACACACACACACACACACACACACACACACACACAGCAAGGCTGTGACCTTTCGCACATGCACACCCACATCCCCTTGCTCCAGGGGGACAGTAACCACCCACTTCGTCAGTGAAACTTTTCACACGCCGGCTCAGGATGCGAAAAAGTTTCACTTATGAAATGAGTGGTTATTGTCCCCTTTGAGCAAGGGGATGAGTGTATGCATGTGTGAAAGGTCACAGCCTTATCCTTATATCAGACACTATGAGCTCCCAGCTCTCTTCTGGGAGGGTAAAAAGCTGACGATCATGACGACCACAGTGTGATCCTGACTGACCTGGTGAATTACACACACACACACACACACACACACACACACACACAAGCTGTCCTTCTGCTGCAGATGATGATGACTACTATTCCCAGGAATGGTGTGTTTCTCACTGTCTTTGGTGCCAGCGTATAACTGTGCAGATGAATTCTGGATGTGCAGACTTTGCCATGCAAACAGCATGTCAACTTTGTGTTTGCTGGGAGAACTCTGTGTTGGTTGTGCCTCTGTTGTCTACTTTCTTCTGTGGCTAGGTTCTGTGCTTCTTCAAGATGAATGGTTCCTTCGCAGCAGAGGGTTCTCCATTGTTTTCTGTCAGAGGCATTGGTTTCAAGAGCTTTTAGTATGATGTTGCATTTCTTCAGAGTTGTCCTCATATGATCTTTATATCTCTCCTTCCATCCCCGTGGGTTGTGGCATGCTACAGGAAGTTGGCCATGCAGAATCATGAGGGGAAGGCATTGCTCAGGGATGCGGAACATGTGTCCTTCTCTTCTCAGGTGCTTTTTAGTCAGCATGGTTTCCATGCTGGTTGAATTCACACACTGGAGAATTTTTGAGTGAGGGACTTTTTCCTCCCACGTGAGTCCTAGGGTGTGTTGTAAGCATCGCATCTGAAACAGCTCAATCTGTTTGATGTGAGCTGGTAGGTAGTCCAGGATTTGGCACCATATGAGAAGGTGGATAGGCATGCAGCCATATATACTGATACCTTCATCTTGATTCTCAAGTTGGTGTTTTTAGAGACTGGATTTGAGACATCCAAAAGGGGCTGAGGCATGGTTGATTCATGAAATGACTTTTGCATCAGTGTCATGTTTAGCTGGGAACACACTTCCAAGGGAGGTTAAATTCTCCATCTGTTTTACATTTTTGACACTGGTCCTGAGGATGACATAATGGGTTGTAATGGAGTTCTAGGAGAAAATGATAATGGGAAGCGACTGAAGGATATATGTCAGGAAGGGAGGTTGTGCATTTGTAACTCTCATTTCAAACTCAAAGATGCACATAAATATACAGTAATCCCTCATTTATTCTGACATAATAGAGCCAAAAGCATGATCAGTTAGTGGCAACATCCGGATGATGAACACTTCCCCTACCATACACAGACCCTACCTATACCCATTCTCCAGCTTATACCTAACCTGTTTGTATAGTACCCATGCTTAATTTGGCAGTGTTTTCTGATAATTCAGGCATATTTAGACATCAAAACACACAGAGGAATATGCATAGTAATGCCAAACACCAAGACAACCATGCAGAAAAAACAATGAAAACCAAAAAACACCCCACCTTATCACTACAGTATGTACAGTACTCCTCCTTATTTGGGCGGTGTTTGCCGGTCATTCTGCCATATTTTGACTTCAAAACTTACATAAGTTCATCTAAAACAATTTTCAACACCAAGAAAACCATTAAAAAAAAAACTGAAAACCAAAAAACAACCTACCTATACGTCGCTGTATGTACAGGACGTCTCTTAATTTTGGCAGTGTTTTCAAGTCAGTCTGCCATATTTAGACATCAAAACACACATCCAGAGTAATTCTAAACACCAAAAAAACCATGAAAAAAGAAAAAAATGAAAATCCAAAAACACCCGACCTATATACAGTAATCCTTTTACTGTTCAGACGCCCATTATTCGGATCCCTCACTATTCGGACCTCGTCGTGGGCTGTCCACCCCCCAAAATGCCCAAAAATTCAAAAAAATCCGATTTTTTTGGACCACGTCAGTTTGAATTTCCCGCGCGCGCCGATAGGCTGTGTTTTCGCGCGTGGTGCCTGACTGTCCGTCCCATTTCCTGCTCCGCTTCTGGCTCGTAAACACTCTCCGACAATGGCGGCCGAAGTGATTGGTTTTGTGGTGATACCCTACCTCCTGCCGGGCCTGATGCTGGTCTTTACCTTCTTCATCATGTGTGTGATGATAGCCCTGCCTCCTGAGAAGAGGAAGAAAGTGGTTCTGACTCTGAACAGAAGAAGAGGGAGGGGTATTGGAGAAGGTGGACGCCGGGTGGCCGACATCACGAATTCGTCATGAATTCAACCTCTCTCGCTTCACCTTGTTTGATATCAGGAAGTCCCGAGACAGACTACAGCAGTACACGGCTGATTTCGCTTCGAAGACCAAACGAAACGTGGAGAGGAAGGTGATGTTTACTCCTAAGTATGCAGACATCGATCGGTCCACGCTGATTTGGTATCGACAACAACCTGCTGCTGGTGTGTTGGTACGTGGAACGGAGCTGAAAGCTGCTGCTGAGAAGTTCGCAAGGTTCCAGAACTCGTCACTAGACCACACGGGAATTTACTGTTATGTACAGTGCAGTGAAGTGATGTGATCCCAGTTATGCAAAAAAAACGTGGAAAGTGTTGGTGAGAAGTGCTGGTGATTGTCAATTGCAAAGGTGTGTCAGGTGCAAGGTCTTCCTGTCAGAGTCTGAGATGATAGAGCGAGTTATACATCAGAACGGCGGCTTCTTTATCATAAGTACCCTAACTTCATCAAAATTCCATGTTTTGTTCTTTCCATATCATTAATCTCATGCATAAACTGTGTGCAAGATGAGTTCCATAATGATTTTCTTGTCTAACCTGTTTTCAGCATGCTGTAAATGTGTTAAAAAATTTCCCTAAATGTTAATCATAATTTCCTGCTTTCAATTTAATTTTTTTCATGCATGGTTTTTAAGTGCACCAGCTATGAAAAAGGTGAATGCCAGTGAATTTCATGTCTGGTCATAACCTAACCTAACCTATCTATCTATCTATTGCCAGACACCATAATCCCGTAAAGGGTGGCCATTTGACTTTGAGTTATTTATTTATTTATTTTTTTATTTATTTTTTTTTTTTTACGGGGAGGGGCACTAACCCTCCACCAACCCACTTGTTGACACATAGGGAGCACGTATGGTTTGGTTATATGGTTACCACCCAGCATTGTAAATGGTTTCTTGGATTACAGGAAACCATTTGGCTTGTCACTCGATGTAATGCCACCTGTAAAGGAAAGAAAAGCAGTAAGAAGTGACAGGAAATATAGGAGAAATAGGAAGAAAGGAGGGCAGGCACAGAAAAAGAATGATAAAGGCTAAGGAAGAAGTAGGCAGCACTACATCAAGTGAGTGGATGATGGTCACCACCACCTAACCTAACATTGTGTTAATCATAATTTCTTGCTTTTAATTTAATTTTTTCATGCATGGTTTTAAGTGCACCAGCTATGAAAAAGGTGAATGCCTTTGATTATTGTGCCAGATGATTACCATAAAGATTTTCATGTCTAACCTGTTTTCAGCATGCTGTAAATGTGTTAAAAAATTTCCCTAAATGTTAATCATAATTTCCTGCTTTCAATTTAATTTTTTTCATGCATGGTTTTTAAGTGCACCAGCTATGAAAAAGGTGAATGCCAGTGAATTTCATGTCTGGTCATAACCTAACCTAACCTAACCTAACATTGTGTTAATCATAATTTCTTGCTTTTAATTTAATTTTTTCATGCATGGTTTTAAGTGTACCAGCTATGAAAAAGGTGAATTCCTTTGATTATTGTGCAAGATGATTACCATAAAGATTTTCATGTCTAACCTGTTTTCAGCATGCTGTAAATGTGTTTAAAAATTTCCCAAAATGTTAATAATAATTTCCTGCTTTCAATTTAATTTTTTCATGCATGGTTTTTAAGTGCACCAGCTATGAAAATGGTGAATGCCAGTGAATTTCATGTCCGGTCATAACCTAACCTAACCTAACCTAACCTAACCATTTTTCTGGTAACAATTTACATCATTTACTGTATTTGATGCTTTGTATCCAATAATTTAGTGTATAAAATGTGAGAAAAGATTTCCATGTCCAATACTTACTTATACTATGCTGGCAAGTTCTGACCACCTATGCCTCACTCACCTCTAAATCATCAATTTTTGGTTAAAATTCAATTAATTCATGCTTTGTGTGCATTATTTATGTGAAAAGGGACCTAAATAAGTGCTATACATGTCCGGTAGGGAGGTAGGAAGGTAGTTTTCTGATTTAGGTTAGGTTAGGTTAGGGTCATGAATGACCAGTGCTGGAGCTTCAGGCCCAATATTCGGACAAGACCACTGTCCGGACATTCCTTTGTCTCTATTGCGTCGAATAGTGGAGGGATTACTGTACTAAGGTAATCTAATAAAAACACATAAAACTGATAATTAAAAGTACAGAAATGCAGTGAGAAAAAAGTGTTCGGGAATAAAATTTACCTTCTCATAACTTCCCACCATCCTAGTGCAAAATTTTGCCAGCATCTTCCAAGAGGTAAGCATATGTCTAGATGCAGAATTTCATGAGCTTTCTTGTGGTCACTTCGGAATTTCAATACAACCAGTAGTACAGTGCACCCCCAGACAGTGCGAATTCACACGGTGCGAATCATCTACAATGTGAGGTCAACCTAGAAAATGCTTATTTTTATTGAATGTGATTGCTTTTCTTTCCTTTGCAGGTGGCTTTACATTGAGTGACAAGCCAAATGGTTTCCTGTAAGCCAAGAAACCATTTACAGCGCTGGGTGTTAACCATATAATCAAACAATACGTGCTCCCTACGTGTCAACAAGTGGGTTGGTGGAGGGTTAGTGCTCCTCCCCGTAAAACAAATAACTCAAAGTCAACTGGCCACCTCTTACGGGATTATGGCGTCTGGCAATAGATAGAGATAGAAATCTGCAAATCGAACTTTCCATCATGCGAATCAGCTGTATCATTCCAAGGCAAAAATGGACTTCCCCCCATTACTACAGTGTTGGGCTGGACAGTGTGAGTCAGTCTCACAAAGGCAGGTGGCCGGCAGCAAGCCAGATTCAAAATGGCTGGTGGCTGGCCAGGTATCTGCTTGCCATCTACCGACTTTCCTGGGTAAATAGACACTTCTCCTCCATATTGCTGCAAGAAAATGTGTTGTACCTCTCATCCTATGGTCCGTATTAGCATCATAGCTATACCCACCTGTTCATCATGGTCTCAGCTGTCGACTTTAAGGCTTTATGGCACCTCCAGGAGACCTCAGCAGTGACAGTGAGAGTGACCATGGGGCGCCCTGCCCTGTGGGGCAAGAGTAAACTCCCTGAGCCTTGGATACACACCCCTCCTCCCTTCGTACCAAGCTCAGAAGTCACTTAAATGAAGGTACATGGAGTTCTGTTTGTCGTTTTATTTGTTGGTCCAACTAAAAGTACTATTAGACGAAGTATTGGTAGGGTAGAGTAGGCTGGAAGGGGACCTGAAAACCAAGCCCTGGTTAGGCTGTCCACCATATACCATTTTTTCCATAAGTTCTTGATTCACACAATGTGAAATCGTAGAATGCGATGGTTTCTGCCATTCATAAACTTGCATTGTGTGAGGGGGCACTGTAGTCGAATAAATCACAAAAAAAATGTGAAAACTTATGAGTCAGTCTTATCACCACTGAGGAGGGTAGGAACAGGGAATGAGGGGGGAGCCAAGAGAGTATGGAGGAGTGACAGGAGGGGGGAAGAAGCATGGCTGTGGGCAGGATTCTCCCCCTTCTGTCAACAGGCGGACAGGCGCCCCACACTGTACATTTACTCATGGCTTGTAGTCTGTATGACACCAAATGGCCATGTGGAAATGCAACTCCCCCTGACTAGGGTACTTTCGACATTTGATAAAGGGGCGGACGGCCACTGTCGTCAAACATGTACTCGTGGCTTGTGGTCTGTGTTCGATAGTGGTGGCGATTGGGAAAGACTTAACCCGATGGCCACGCGACATTGGACATTTGGTGGGGATGTGTACGGACATTTTGACATCGCTCATGGGTTACAGTCGTGTTCCTTGAGTGCTGGAGGTTTGTTGGGAGTGAGAGGACAAACATGCAACTTAACCATTTGGTACTGGGGCGGATGGCCATTTTAGCTCTGGTTGTTGGTTACGGACCTCTTCCTGCTCACCGCTCGAGCCCAGCGGCCATGATACCGAATGTTTGAACATGTCTGCTGGCCGGCCGAAGTTCACAGGGACTAGCAAGTAAATTTGGATAATGGTTTAATAGAGTCAAGGTCCAGCATCCGGATTATGAACACGTCCGGATACTGAGCATCCGGATAAATGAGGGGCTACTGTATGTGGTAAAGAGGAAATGGGGATCGTGTTGAAAGGAGCCTGATTGATTACATGCTCGTAGAGAGGTTGATGCTGGGAATAGTTACCGATACAAGGCCCGTGAGAGGACGATGTGGAGGTCTGACAGATCATATGATTTTGGTATGCAAGATTTAGCTGAGAGGAGTAGGGTGGACCAGGAGAGAGAGGTGCAGTCAGGGAGAAGAACTGAAAGTTGAGAAGCTTAGGATCAAAGAAATGGCAGATGAATACACTACCAAAGTAGGGGAGGAATTAGAATCTGTGAGTTGGAATGAAATGGATCTGGAGAGCCCATGGAATGCATATAGGGATTGCTTTGTCAGGAATGCTAAAGCAGTGTGTGGTGTGGCAATAGTTACAACAAAGAAGAAAGGTACGGCATGGTGGGATGAAGAGGTTAAGAGAGCAGAGGAGGAAATGAGGAAGTGGCTAGAGTGGTTACAGGACAGGGGTTCAATTGAAATAAGAACTAGCAAGAAGCACATAGAGAGACTAGTGAAGAGGAGAAAGGAGGAGGTAAATGATGATCTAGGAAGAAAAGTGAATGCAAATTACTCAGAAAATAGGAAGTTATTCCCAAAGAGGTGCGGAAATGTGGAAGTGACAGCGGAAGGAAATGTGAAAGTGTGAAGGCTGTAAGTGGTAGTTTATTAACCCATAAGGAAGAAGTAAGGACCAGATGGAAAGAATATTTTGAAAGCCTGTTGAATGAGAATAGAGAGAGCAGAGCCACTGTAAACATGATTGGTTTTCGGGATGTTCAGAGAAGGAATGCAGTGCCAGGAAGTGTGACACTCGCAGAGGTGAAGAACGCTGTGAGGCGGCTGAAAAGTGGGAAAGCAGCTGAGGTTGATAAGATGTATGCAAAGATGATTAAGTGTATCGGAAAGAGTGGAATGAAGTGCTTGTTGGAGAAATGTAAGAAGGCATGGATGAGTGAAACTGCCAGCAGAGTGGAAATAGCCTGTGATTGTACCCCTGTGCAAACTAAAGGTGAATGAAATTAGTGCAAGAATTATTGTGGCACAAGTCCATTGAGTGTGGTAGGGAACGTATATGGAAGAATTATCATAGAGAAAGTAAGAGAGATATCAGAAGTCGTAGTGAGTGATGAAGAGGGTGGATTTAGGAGTGGCAGAGGATGTGTGGATAAAATATTTGCAGTAAAATAGATAGAGGAGAAGGCTTGTGAGTAGGACTATAAGGTGTTTATGGCATTCATAGATCTGGGAAATGCATGTGACAAAGAAGACAGAGAAGGATTGTGGAAGATTTTGCTCATGTACATGTAGATGGTAAGCTGCTAGGTGCCATCAAGAGTTTTTATGATGGTTGTGAGGCACGTGTAAGTGTAAATGGGCATGTAAGTAAATTGTCATGATCTGTGTGGGCATGTGACAAGGTTGTGTGATGTTTCCATGGTTGTTCAATATACATATATGGATGGGGTGATGAAAGATGTAAAAGCATGAGCAATGGAGAGAAGGATTGCATTTGTAGTGAATGGTGGTGGATGGAATATCTCAGATTTTTTGTATGCTGATGATGGAGTACTACTTGCAGATACCGGACAAGAACTTGGTAGACTAGTGCAGAGTTTTGCTGATGTCTGTAAGCAGTGTGCCTTGAGAGTAAATGTAGAAAAGAGTAAAGTGATGGTTATTCAGAGAGAAAGTGACTCCCAGTGTGATGTTACAGTGAATGGAGAGAGATTTGAATAGGTGAGGGAGTTCAGATACTTGGGTACAGTGATAGAAAAGAGGAAAATGTGCAAATGGAGCAGAAAGTAGAGTGACAGAAGGCAGGATAGTAGCTGACGCTATGAAGGCATTGATAAGAAACAGAGGCTTGAGTGTTGCAGCTGCGCGAGGCTTACATGAAGGAGTGTTAGTGCCAGCTCTAACATATGGATGTGAAATTATGGTGTGGCATTAAAATGAAAAGTCAAGAGTGAGAGCAGTGGAGATGGGACTGCTGAGGAATGTATGTGGAGTACAGAGAGTGGATAGGATGCGAAATAATGTGATTCGTGAAAGATGCGGAGTGGGGAAGTCTGTGGACATCAGAATCGAAGAGAGTGTACTGATATGATATGGTCATGTGTGGAGAGTGGATAACAGTAGAGTGGTGAAAAAGGTATATCTGAGCAAATTTGAAGGAGGGAGGAAGTGAGGTAGACCAAGGAGAAGGTGGAAGGATATGGTGGATGAGTGTGTGAGGAAGTGAGGTATGGAAATCGGTGAGGTTGGGGGACTGACGAGATTTAGCTGGCTGGATGAATGTTGTGAGAAGAAATGCATGATCAGGGATTTGGCACCCCTTTTTAACGCAGGAGCATTTGGACTGACTATCGGATGTGTTTGTGAAGCTACAGAATGTGGTGAATGTTTTTGGTATATCAGATAGAGCCAGGATTCTGGGGGCTTGAATGATGAGTGAATGGAAGCGTGGCCCATTAAATTGGGCAGACATAGGCTGTCTAGATGTTGCTACTCCTCACCCTGCTCTAGGGTGGGAAAGGAGGTCCAGATGATGATGACGACATTTATCTGAAATGCTAGAGGCTCTGCTGGTGTAGCTGGGTATTAGCAGGATTGTTGGAAGGTGTGGGTAAAAGATCCACTGTGTTTTAACAGCTTTATTGTGAACAAGTTTGTACAGGTAACGTCCATTGGGAGCTCTGCTTCTCAACTGCCTTAAAAGCCGCCGTGTTCCTCTCTTCTATCTCTCAAGACAACCAGGTCAACAAAACTATGGTGGCACCACATAGGTCAGTGATGTCAGCATGCATTCCATCATGTTTGCCCCTCATGGCTACACATTACTACAGTACAGCATACCGTACATAAATTAACATTTATATAAGAATGAGCCAAGCGGAAAAATAATGCCCAGTTTATAACAACTTGTTTATAACAATTCCTCCTGGCCAGCTAGAATTGTGTCCCTTGACACAGTGGGGAAATACATAGATAAGGAGTCTAGCTACATCAAGTATGGAAAAACAACTGAGCAAAGAAATAAGAATGTGATAGAAAAGTGATGTAGCTACGCCTCTAATCCAAGTCAAGTACGATAATGGAGAATAATGATATATGTATAATGATGCAGTGGAAACAGTTAACCTAAACCAAGGAAAGAAATTCAATTTTTATAATACAAACACATGGCCATGGTAAAAGAGCCTACCAATATAAGGCTAAAAGTCATCACAAGAAAAAATTCAAAACATCAGTTATAAGCACAATAAAGAAAACATAGTGGAATTAAAGCAATGAAAAAAGGAAATATTAACAGGAATAACATTGGCAAAAAAATCTGCAAATGTGATATTTACCTACTAACCATGGCAGACTGATCACCAAAGTGAATCAGTTTCAAGGAGAGCTAATAGCAAAAACAATCATTAGTATTACCAGCATTATCAGAATAACATCATCACTGATGTATTCACAGTATCATCACAACACTACTGACGTCCATCCTATAGGAACATTAGTATTGGAGCTTTTCAAATCAACAGCATTGAACACTGGAGAATCATAAAAATAACATAGCGGTGAGTGTTGTACACGTCACTGGGCGCGACCAGCTTGAGTGTCCTGCGGTGGTGGCACTACTCCCACCGCAGTCCTAAGTTCATGAAACCTCTTCTTTATTTGCTGAGCACAATAATGAAGCACACAAACAGCAATAAGAAATTCTACAAAAGAAATGAGCACTTGAGGAAACACAAAAGACTGGATGAACCTACGAATGACCAAGAGCCTTAGAGAACTGATTAAGGAAGTCCATCATACGTAACTTGTCAGATGTGATGGATAAATTATCAGAAGGGAGGTTGAAAGACACATTAACAGGTTGAAAACTTTCATAAGTGTGAGAACAAACAGCATGATTGACAAGTAGGATAGGTAAACACAGATTCAGACTTAATAGCACAATAGTCAGGTGCTCTGTACAATCCACTAGCATGAACTGAATGGGCAGGAACATCAGGATAGATGACACTGGTAGATGTTGGTACACAGAAAAAGAAATACTGGACATGACTGAGATGGGCGTGATGTGCTGGAAGCTCAGATGCTGAAACAAGGATCAGACAAACTGCACGAAAAAATTATGAAGTAGGGCAGATTCATAAGGGGTAGCACTATTAGGAAAAGTACCAAAGTTATAGGCAGGGCAAAGATGAGAAGTAGGCAGGAGAGAAGAACATTGGCTGAGATCATCAGAGGATGCAAACCCAGCAGATACATGATTGTGACATAAAAGGTTGTATTCAGATGAGACAGAAGCTAGAAACAAGATGTTATTCAAAGATAAGGGAAATGGAACGATGTGGAAGAGGTCGTACGTAACAGAAGAACAAAGTGGAATGTCACCCATAATAGCAGTAGAGAGGAAGGTAGCCTCAAGTACAGGATAATATAGTTTTAAGGTGGACAGTGGAATAACTGGAGATAACTCAAAAGTAGAATGAGCCCATTGCAGCATGGAATGAATCTCAGAAATAAACACGATATCCTGTGTAACACGCCCACCCACGGCATCAGCTAGGAGATGAATGAAAGTGGTGACCTGGGAAACAAGAGAGTCTAAGGAAAGATGTAAGTTGTCAAGGTGCAACATGACATAGAGCAATTCATTTACAACATTACTTTTCGAAGTCTGCTTTTGTAAAATGTCCGAAAATTATTAAGACTGGATGTAACATCGTCGAAATGTGCAGTAAGACCTCACTATAACGGACTAATTGGGGCCCAAGGCAGTCCGAAAAATGCGAAATTCCGATAAAAGCGAGATCCGGACTTACCCCTGCTAATCCGGACTATTTCCGATATATCAGACATTAGTCCGGATTGCATCAGTGGTTTTCACCACTGTTGCAGTATTGTACTGTGTTATACCTTCACTACATTAATCAAATGGTATAATAATACTGTACTGTGCACTGAAAAACATGTCTTTTACTTGTCTTATTGTGGTGAACATAGCTGAAGTGGTCAGGCAGTCCGGACTGCTTTCTGGCTTTATCGGACTTTTTCCGATATATAGGAGTTTAGTCCGGTAGCTCCTCGAGTCCAATAAAAGCGAATTCCGGTCTATTGAAGTCCGTTATATCGAGGTTTTACTGTAATTTTTTGCAGCATAGAGTGATGAGTCAGGAGAACCTTATTTTGAGAGAGTACAGCATTAGTCAAATTATTGAGGCTAGATTGAAGGCAGAGAACCCCCACATCAAACAAGCCACCCAGGATATCTCCACTGAGATTGAAAAGACCACGCTTAACATGAGAATGACCCACAGGTAACTGATTAGGAAAAGTACTGTTCAGATGAAGAAACATAGTTTGTACATAGCCAAGTTTCCAATGAGTAGGCAAATAGAGAGGAGACCAGAAGGCTTCCCAACAATAGTTGACAAAAGGTATTGAATATCATCCAGTTGTGTGCAAACTGGGGCTGGGCGATGGCTACCGAGACCAGTGGCTCCAGGTCGTAATGGAGGGAGACTACATCTTCAACGGCCATCACCTCTCCACACAGGCTGACCAGGGCCCCGGCCTTACAGCTCCATTGCCTGTGCCCGAGCCAAACCCAGTGAGGGTCAGCACTGCCAGCCAGTAGTACTGTACCATGACATTTGACCTGTAAATGCCCAGGTCAAGCAGATGATCATGAAGAGGGTATGGCTATGGGGATATATAAGAAACTGGAGATTTGTGCTCAGAGTGTAATCTTGATAGTCATTAACATGAGAGGAAGGTTGAAGTGCCTCAGAATGAGAAGAAAAGTCTGAAGCAGTGTCAGAAGAACTAACAGGACTAGAAGAAGGAATGGGAGAAGAAGATGGAGCATCTCTGAGTGATTTTTCCAACACCAGGCCCCTTAGGGCATGCTTGAGATCATCTGCATACACCCGTTTGGTATCGCTGGTAGATGGATCCTTTATCTCAAATTTATTGCCCTTATGAGAGACGACACGGAACATACCCAGGAATTTACCGCCTAGTCTTGATGCATGCTCATGGGCCAGAGCAAAAACTAAGTTACACACTTGGATGGGAACATCAGAGACAGCTACGTGTTGTGTATGTATCATTTCCACACTTGAGAGAGCCAAATTATCTTAACGTACCTATGAATTCTCAGAAAATCTGAAAGGTGAACTTTGGCAAAATCATGATTGTAGACAGGATCAGGCATAGATTGTAGTAGAGAATAGGGTAACCTGTTGTCAAAACCATCGATGACAAAAATGGAGTTTCACCAATTGACATGTTCAATAATCCATTAATCAGTGCAGCAGCCCGTGGAATCTACTTGTCCCAGGTGGAGCGCTGGTCTCCCACCAAGTGGTGTAAGCATTGGTGTTGCCTTTCCAAAGGGCCATTACAAGCTGGATGACAAGCAACATTACATTACATTTACTATTTATATAGTGACTGCAAATTTCTTTCAGCAAGGAGTTGTTGAACCTTGACCTGTTATCTTTAAGAATGATCTCTGGAGTTGTGAAAGGACAGATGACAGAATTAGCAAATATACAGGCAACGGTACTAGCTGATTTGTCACGCAGTGGAACCAGTATTACGAACTAGGAGAAATGATCAGTCGTAACATACTTGACCTCTTCCTTACAACTAATCCTTCTCCTTACACTGTTGATTTTTCTTCTCTGTTGGGCTCCTCTGATCACAAACTTATATCCTTAACCTGTCCTGTCACTCCAGTACAGCCTGTGGACCCTCAAAAGAAACGTCAGTTTTGGCACTTTGGGGCTGCTGATTGGGAGGCCCTCAGGCAGTACTTCTTTGATTTTCTCTGGAATGATTATTGCTTCCATGACCGGGAGCCATCTAGTGTCCCATGTGCATTACGGAGGTTATTCTCTCAGGCATGGAAACATACATTCCTTTCTCATATCCTTTGACTTCTGCAAGAAAGCCTTGGTTTAATCATGCTTGTTCTAATTCTGTCCACAACAAGGAGAGGGCCTGTAAAAGGTACCAGACCCAACCCACCCCTGGATCACACCTTTTTTTTTTTATGTTTCTTTTTGGAATCGTGCTAAGTCTGTTCTACGCTCTGCTAAAAATAATTTAAACCGTACTAAATGCTTTCAACTTCCCAACTCGAATTCTTCCCGCTTCTGGCACCTTGCCTAAGACCATTCTAACAACTTTCCCTCAATCATCCTTCCCTCTTCTTTTCTACTCTGATGGCTCTGTAGCTATTTCTTCTACTGATAAGGCAGATTTCTTCAATCAGGCTTGCTCCTCCAACTCCACCATAGACGATTCTGGTGCTGTTCCTTCATCATTTCCCCCCTCGAACTTCCTCATGGCTGACATTAAAATTTCTTCAACTGTATGTTCTGGCATCACTGGCCTCAATACTAACAAACCATATGGGCCTCTTAGGGTCCCTCCTGTTGTCCTCAAGCACTGTGCTTCTGTGCTTACATCCTGCCTAGGTAAACTCTTTTGCCATTGTCTATCAACTTGCACCTTTCCCTCTTGCTGGAAGTTTTCTCTTATTCAGCCCGTCCCAAAGAAGGGTGACCATTCCCAACTCTCTAATTATCACCCAATTGCTTTAACATCCTGTGTCTCAAAAGTTTTTGAGTCTATTCTTAACAGAAAAATTTTAAAGTATCTTTCCTATCGCCACCATCTTTTTGATCGTCAGTATGGGTTCCATCAGGGACACTCCACTGGCGATCTTCTCACATATCTTTCAGACTACTGGTCATCCTCCTTTCGGGACTTTGGCGAAAGCTTTGCCATTGCACTTGACCTCTCAAAGGCTTTTGGTCAAGTCTGGCATAAATCTTTAATTTCCAAACTGCCCTCTTACGGTTTCTGTCCTTCCGTCTGTGCCTTCATCTCTAGCTTCCTTTCTGGTCGTTCTATAGCTGCTATTGTAGACGACCAGTGTTCTTCTAGATCTGTCAACAGTGGTGTTCCTCAAGCTCTGTCCTATCACCAAGTCTCTTCCTTTTATTCATCACTGACCTTCTAAGCTGTACATCTAACCCTATCCACTCATTTGCCTGATGTTTTTACCCTTCACCTTTCCCTTCGGTTCCTCCAATGTTCATCTCGGCAGTTACTTCAACAAACAAGGGATGAGGCTATGGCACACCTGTTGTCTGATGACTCGTATCTCAGACTGGGGTGAAGGTAATCTTGTTTTTAATGCATCAAAGACTAGTTCTTACACCTATCAGCCAGACAAAATCTTCCACAGGAGTACCCACTAATGTTTAATAATATCCAGCTCAGTCCTGCATCATCCTTAAACATACCTGGGGTTTCATTCCCTCAGGACTTATCTTGGAAAGATCATATTACATCTGTTGTAAAATCTGCTTCCAAGAAAGTAGGTGTGCTAAGCCGAGTCCGTACCTTCTTTATCCCTGAACAGCTGTTGACTCTATACACAGGTTTTATTTTTGCCCCTGTGTAGAGTATAACTCTCTTGTATAGAGAGACTCCCGACATACAGCCCTTCTCAATAGGGTGTAGCCAAAGGCTTTTCGTCTCATTAACTCTCCTCCTCTTACTGGCTTCCTTCAGCCTCTGTCTCTGCCGCACTATTGCAGCATTATCTCTTTTCTATCGCTACTTCGATGGTCACTGCTCCTCTGAACTGTCGGCTTGCATCCCTCCACCTTTATGATGGGTGTGTAGCACCCGTCTGACAACAAACTCTCATCGCTTTTCTGTCCAGTTCTCTAATGCAAGAGTTAATCTTTTCTCCCAGTCCTTCATTCATTCAACAGTTCAACTCTGGAAGTGTCTCCCTCTCGTATGTATTTCCTACTTCCTATTCTCTCCAGTCTTTCCAACGCAGTGCGTCCAGGCATCTCAAAGCAAATGGATCTTGAATTTTGCTCTCTTTTGTACTGTTATTTTCTTGGAATGGTTTGCCAGTTTCTGACCTTTGGTTCCTTCTTCTTTGCATTAAAAATAAAATAAATTAAATAACAGATGAAGCCAGATTCCGTAAGAAGTATAATAGTCTCTCATTGATCTGGACACTCAGTATCTGGATGTGTTCATTATCTGGATGCTGGACCTCGGTTCTGTTAAACCATTATCCGAATTTACTTGCTATTATCTGGATGTAAAATTTCCTGAGAACTTCTGCCGGCCAGCCGACATGTTCAAACATTCGGTCAAACATTCGGTATTGTGGCCGCTAGGCTCGAGCCGTGAGAGGGAAGTAGTCTGTAACCCACAACCCACAACCAGAGCTAAAATGTCTGTCCACTTCTGCACTGAATGGTCAAAGTCGCGCACTTGTCCTATCACTCCCAGCGAACCTCCTCCACCCAAGTAATATGACTGTAACCAGGAAGCGGTGTCAGAACGTTAATACGCATTCCCCACTGAATGTCTAATACCGCGCAGCCAAGGGGTCTAAGTCTTTCCCAACTGCCACCTCCATCGAACACAGACCACAAGCCATGAGTACATGTTTGGCGACAGTGGCCGTCCGCCTCTCTACCGAAGGTCGATAGTCCCCTGGTCATGGTGAGATGTGTTTCTGCATGGCCGCTCGGTATCTAACAGACCACAAGCAATGAGTAAATGTATGGCAAAAGTGCCCATCCGCCAGTTAACAGAAGGGGGAGAATCCTGCCCGAAGCCTTGCTTCTTCCCCCCCTCCCATCCCTCCTCCATACCCTCCCGGTTCCCCTCTCACTCAATCAGTCCTCATTGTCCTCCGTGGTGATAGTACTGACTCGTAAGTTTTCAATTTTTTTTGCAATTTATTCATATATTATTGGTTGTATTGAAATTCCGCAGTAACCACGAGAAAGATCATGAAATTCTACATCTAGACATATGCTTACCTCAAGGAAGGTACTGGCAAAATTTTGCACCAGGATGGTGGGAATTTATATGAAGGTAAGTTTTACTTCTGAACACTTTATTCTTGCAGAATTTTTGTTCTTGTCAGTTTTGTGTGTTTTATATTAGCTTATCTTATAGTATAAACACCAGAGAAGACAATGATATACCATTTATACCAGTATAGCCAATTTGCTGTGGCATATTTGGCCGTGGATTTTTTTTTTTTTTTTTTTGAGCCCTAGGAGCAATCGCTCGTCACAGACAACAGATTTTCAAACCGTCATCAGTTTTTTTTGTGTGTGTATGGATTTTTGTTATTTATGCATTGTTTTCAGGATTGTTTAGCATTAATATGGATAATCCTGTGTGTGTTTTGGTGTCTCAATATTGCAGAATGATCGAAAGTGCCAAAATTAGGAAAGATACTGGACATACAGTAGTGTACAGGTTGGATGTTTTTTGGTTTCAGTGTATGTTTTCTTGGTTTTCTTGGTGTTTAGCATTAATTTGGATATTCCTGTGTGGATTTTGATGTCTAAATATGGCAGATTGACCTGATGACAGTGCCAAAATTAGGAGGGGTACTGCGCATGCAGTAGTGTATAGGTCAGGTGTTTTTTGGTTTTTAGTATACAGTATATATTTTTTTCATGATTTTCTTGGTGTTTAGCATTGCTCTGGATATTCTTGTGTGTGTGTGTGTGTGTGTGTTTTTTTACATGTCTGACTCTGGGCAGAGGCTTCAGTGCCTATCTTCCTACATCTCCACATGTCACCACTTCGGCTCTAACACCCACCATCCATATTGAATACATGCTAAGGCTGTCTCATACAGGACTGGTGTACTGGTATTAGCGAGGGTAGTTTTATGACATGTCGGTGGGTCATCTGGCAGATCAGAAAAGTCTGCTTTTTATTAAATTCAAATCCTTAAACTGTTCCCAGCCCCAGTCAGGATTCAAACCTGGGTCCATTCGGACTTCAGGCCGCCTCTCTACCGATTCTGCCACTGTCTTCCCCAAATATGGCAGATTGACCTGAAAACATTGCCAAATTAGGAGGATGTTGGGTGTTTTTTGGTTTTCATGTTTTTTATAAATTTTTTTCATGGTTTTCTTGGTGTTTAGCATTACTTTGAATATTCCCATGTGTGTTTTGATGTCTAAATATGGCAGATTGACCTGAAAACTGCCAAAATTAGGAGGAGTACTATACATACAATGGTGTATAGGAAGGGTGTTTTTAGGTTGTCAGTGTTTTTTTGCATGGTTTTCTTGTTGAAATTTTTTTTTGGATAATACTATGTATGTTTTGATGTCAAAATATGCCTGAATGACCAGAACACACTGCCAAATTAAGCTTAGGTACTGTCCTTCCTTCCTCTTCTGTCTGTCTTTCCTTCATTCATTCCTCTTCCTTCTTCCTATGGGTGACTTTGCACTCCCTCTTCTGTCTTTCTTTCCTTCATTATTTCCTCTTCCTTCTGCCAATGAGTGACTCTACACTGAGTGAGAAGCCAGATGGTTTCCTGTACACCAGGGAACCATTTACTGTGCTGGGTGGTAACCATATAACCAAATTATGGCACCTGGTGGTTCAGTGGGTAATTTAGGCACCCCAATTGGATTGAGCCTATGTAGGTTTATATCTAAGGGGTCGTTGGAGTTTATTGCTCACATAATGCCACTCAGGAATGGGTGAGGGTGGTCACTCTCATCTTAAATGTCAGGACCTTTTTACCTAGCACCGGGCTCTTACGCTTCTCATGGGGCAATGTAGGATTGAATGATGGATGGATATAAGGTTGGAGTTAGGTAGGGTCTGGGTATGGTAGGGGAATAGAGTTCATTTTCCAGAAGTTGCCACTACCCAGACATATTCAAATGGCTCAGTGGGTTTGAGCGCTCCGCTCTGGCCGTAGGGTCGGAGGATCGAATCCACCCAAGGGTCATTGGTAGACATCAGGAAGGGCATCCGGTCATAAAATGCTACACGCTCCAATCCATAAAGGCCGACGCATGCAAGCATGTTGCAGCCTTCAAAAACAAAATGACGAACCCCTACACCGCAGGGTTGTCGGAGGTTTTCCGTGCCATTCCATCGGGGATATTCGCGCTCCGACTGACTTTTT
>JAGKTI010010433.1:4972-28532 GCA_018397915.1 Birgus latro
TTAGTGGTAGGTGGTGGCGACCATCATCCACTCACTTGATGTAGTGCTGCCTACTTCTTCCTTAGCCTTTATCATTCTTTTTCTGTGCCTGCCCTCCTTTCTTCCTATTTCTCCTATATTTCCTGTCACTTCTTACTGCTTTTCTTTCCTTTACAGGTGGCATTACATTGAGTGACAAGCCAAATGGTTTCCTGTAAGCCACGAAACCATTTACAACGCTAGGTGGTAACCATATAACCAAACCATACGTGCTCCCTACGTGTCAACAAGTGGGTTGGTGGAGGGTTAGTGCCCCTCCCCGTAAAAAAAAAAATAACTCAAAGTCAAATGGCCACCCCTTACGGGATTATGGTGTCTGGCAATAGATAGTTAGATAGATAGACTTAGATTAATGTGTTTTAGCCATAGGTGGGGTGAACATTGTCATTTGGGGTATGGATTACTAAGCTTGATATTTTCCAGACATATTTGACAATTATCAGAATTTATTTGTCAGTTTTACTGAGTTATTTACAGGTGTTAGGCTTAGGTCAGCTTCTTTTACAGCCATTAGGCCATTTAGATTGGCTTTAAAATTGTTTTTGGACACATTTGGGTGGGTTTAGGACTTGGTTGGGGGGAAACCCAAGGCTCAAAAACACATCCCTATACTGTACTTTACAGGTTAAATCTATACCGAGATATGATACCCTGCGTAATGATGAGTTTTTACTTGACCAATTGCACTGTTAAACTGGGGTATACCTGTATATACAATACCATTCGTATCCAGGGCCACACTAGCATTTTTCCATTGAAACATCATCAAACACACCCCACTGATGTAATACACTTGGTTTGCAGTGTCTTCCGGTAGCGCAAAATGCACATAGTAAGTCCGTCCATCCATCATCCAATCCTACATTGCCCCATGAGGAGTGTAAGAGCCTGGGGCTAGGCACATTGATCCTCATATTTACCCAGCATAGTAAATAGTTTCCTGGTGTATAGGAAACCATTTGGTTTGTCACTCAGTGTAGAGTCATCCACAGGCAGAAGGAAGAGGAAAGAGTGAAGGAGAGAATAACAGAAGGCAGAAGGACAAGGAAAGAATGAAGGAAAGAAAAACAGAAGAGGATGAAAGGAAAGAAGGATGGAGGAGAGGAAAGGGCAGACACCCGAGAGCAACACTGCATCAAGTGAGTGGATGGTACACAGTAAGTCTATTTAAATATTATTCATTATTTTATTCATCAAACACAGAAAAATAAACTACAAAAATACATCTTGAGCATTTACTGATGAACCGATGATTTGGAAAGAAGTGTTCTACAGTAGAGTTATAACAATTCCCTTGCACAAAGTTGCGTATACATGCCGAGGCCTACCCATTTATTCCTTACCTGACCACTGTCACTCCACTTCTCACTAGCCACTCAGCTGTTTTGCAGTTACTACAATAAATACGTAGGAATTGCAAGCACAGAAATTTTGTCCAATAAAACAAATGATTCACTTCTATCAGATAGAGTTTATCTTCTCTCCAAATGCAAATGCATTCAGAGATGACAAAGACAATACAAAAGCGTTCTGAGATGACATCATCTTTGAACATTTGGTGACAATGCAAATGCGTTCTAAGATGACATCATCTTAGAACATTAGGTGACAATGCAAATGCATTCTAAGATTACATGATCTTAAAATGCATTTGCATCTGGCAGAAAATATAAACTCTAGCTGATAGAAAGAAGCATTTGTTTTGACAAAATTATTGTGCTTGCAATTCCTACATACTTACTGCACTATCTGCAAAACAGCTGAGTGGCGAATGACGGGTGGAGTGACAGCAGACAGGTGAGGAATAAATGGGCAGGCCAAGGCGGAATCGTGATTACTGTACAGCACTTCTTTCCAGATCACCAGATCACCAATAAATGCTCAAGATTTATTTCTGTATTTTGTTTTCCATGTTTTTATGAATAAAATGAATAATAATTTTACAGAATGGACTAGCCAAGGTACTGTAAGATACTAGAAGCTTGTGGCAAGTTAGTCTGTTTGTTATATATTATAGCCAGTTGTTGAATGAGGAGTTTGATTGGGATATGGAAGGTTTGGAGCCAGCAGATCCAGTGGTTGGCCCTTGGCCTTTGATTAGCACTGCTACTGTGAGTGAGGCAATAGGTAGGTTGCGGGTGGGGAAGGCGGCAGGTGTGTCTGGATTGACTGCTGAAATGTTGAAGGCCTCAGGAGACACTGGGGTGAGGTTAGTCACTGACCTGATAAATATGATTATATATGAGTGTATTGTCCCAGATGATTGGCTGAAGAATGTAATTGTAAATGTGTACAAAGGGAAGGGTGATGCCCTGGAAAGGGGAAATTACAGAGGTATAAAGCTCTTAGATCAGATAATGAAAGTCATGGAGAGAGTTCTAGAAGGTATGATAGAGAAAGAGTGAATATTGATGAGATGTAGTTTGGGTTTATGCCGGGCAGGGGGACCACTGATACCATTCATTGTTCGACAGCGTCAGGAAAAATATATTGGACAGAAAAAGGAATTGTATTTTGTTTTTGTTAATTTGGAAAAGGCCTCTGACAGAGTCCCTAGAGAGGTGGTGAAGTGGGCAATGAGAAAGCTAGGGTTGGAAGAGTGGTTGGCTAGGGTAGTCATGGCCATGTATGTGGGTGCTCGCACCCAGGTAAGAGTGAATGGAGTTTTGAGTGATGAGTTTTCCGTGAATGTTGGTGTGCATCAGGGGTCAGTTTTGAGTCCCTTGTTGTTTATCATGGTACTTGAAGCCCTCTCAAGTGACTTCAGAGATGGGCTCCAGTGGGATATGTACGCTGATGATTTGGTGTTGATTGCAGAGAATAAAAAGCAGGCGGAGGAAAGATTTAAGAAATGGAGAGATGGTATGGGGCACAAGGGCTTAAGGGTAAATGCAGATAAAACAGAAGTGATGACACCTAGGGCTGGCGGTGGTGGTTCCGTCAGGAACGCTCCACTGGCGATCTTCTCACCTTCCTTTCAGACTCCTGGTCATCCTCCTTTCGGGACTTTGGCGAAAGCTTTGCCATTGCAATTGACATATCAAAGGCTTTCGATCGAGTCTGGCATAAATCTTTGATCTCCAAACTGCCCTCCTACAGTTTCTATCCTTCTATCTGTGCCTTCATCTCTAGCTTCCTTTCTGGTCGTTCTATAGCAGCTGTTGTAGACGGCCATCGTTATTCTCCTAGACCTATCAACAGTGGTGTTCCTCAGGGCTCTGTCCTATCACCAACTCTCTTTCTTTTATTCATCAATGACCTTCTTAGTGGTAGATGGTGGCGACCATCATCCACTCACTTGATGTAGTGCTGCCTACTTCTTCCTTAGCCTTTATCATTCTTTTTCTGTGCCTGCCCTCCTTTCTTCCTATTTCTCCTATATTTCCTGTCACTTCTTACTGCTTTTCTTTCCTTTACAGGTGGCATTACATTGAGTGACAAGCCAAATGGTTTCCTGTAAGCCAAGAAACCATTTACAAAGCTGGGTGGTAACCATATAACCAAACCATACGTGCTCCCTACGTGTCAACAAGTGGGTTGGTGGAGGGTTAGTGCCCCTCCCCATAAAAAAAAAATAACTCAAAGTCAAATGGCCACCCCTTACGGGATTATGGTGTCTGGCAATAGATAGATAGATAGACCTTCTAAGCTGTACATCTAACTCTATCCACTCATATGCTGATGATTCCACCCTTCACCTTTCCATTCAGTTCCCGCAACGCCCATCTCAGCAGTTACCTCAGCAAACAAGGGATGAGGCTATGGCACACCTAATGTCTGACTTGGCTCATATCTCTGATTGGAGTAAAAATAATCTTGTTATTTTTAATGCATCAAAAACTCAGTTCTTACACTTATCAACCCGACAAAATCTTCCTCAGGATTACCCACTAATGTTTAATAATGTCCAGCTCAGTCCTGCATCATCCTTGAACATGCTAGGGGTTTCATTCTCTCGGGATTTGTCTTGGAAAGAACATATTACATCTCTTGTGAAATCTGCTTCCAAGAGATTAGGTGTGCTGGGCCGACTCCGAACTTTCTTTACCCCTGCACAGATGTTGACCTTGTACACGGGTTTTATTCGCCCGTGTATGGAGTACAACTCTCATGTGTGGGGAGGCTCCCCACATGCAGTTCTTCTCAATAGGGTGGATTCAAAGGCTTTTCGTCTCATTAACTCTCCTCCTCTTACTGATTCCCTTCAACCTTTGTCTCTTCGCCACACTGTTGCTTCTTTATCTCTCTTTTATCGCTACTTCAATGGTCACTGTTCCTCTGAACTGTCTGCTTGCATCCCTCCACCTCTACGACGGGCACGTGGTACCCGTCTAGCAACAAACTCTCATCCCTTTTCTGTCCAACTCTCTAATGCAAGAGTTAACCATTACTCCCAGTCCTTCATTTATGCAACTGGTCAACTCTGGAACTGTCTCCCTCTGTCTGTATTCCCTACTTCATATGATCTCCTATCTTTCATACGCAGTGTGTCCAGGCATCTCGAAATGAATGGATCTTGAATTTGGCTCTCTTTGGTATTGTTTTTACTTTTTCTTGGAAGGAACAGTATGCGGGCCCTGGCCTTTGATTCCTTCTTCCTTCCGTTAAAAAAAAAAAAAAAACAATCAGAGGAGAGGGAGAGTGGCCATGTGCAGTTTGCCACAAGGGGGTGGGAAATAATTCCATCTTGTGCAGTGTTTGTGATAAATGGATGCACAAGAGATGTAGTGGTATTAGAGGTAGACTGCGAGATAATGCTGATTTCATGTGTGCAGCGTGTCGGGGAGAGCAGGTGAGATTGTTAGGCGTGAAAGGATTGAACTTGCTGGTGAGTCTTTTGAGTGTGTGGAAGAGTTTTGTTATTTGGGAGACATGTTATGTGCCGGAGATGGGGATGGAGCTAGCTCGGTTGCTAGGGTGAGAAATGGTTGGAAGAAGTTCAGGGAGCTGGTGCCTCTCCTGACATTGAGAGGACTCTCTTTACGTGCTAAGGGGTCTTTGTATGCAGCATGTGTTAGGAGTGTGATGCTGTATGGTAGTGAGACCTGGCAGTAAAGGAAGAGGATATTCGCAGGTCTAAACATACAGAAATGACAATGATTAGGTGGATGTGCAGTGCGTCCCTGCGTGCAAGGCCTGGGGGGGCTTGGTTTACGATAGAAGAGTTGAAAGGTAGGATGGGACTGGAGTGTATTGGTGTTGTGATGAGGAAAGGTAGGCTGAGGTGGTTTGGACATGTGGAGAGGATGGGGGATGATAATTGGGTGCAGAGGGTGAGAAGTGCTAATACTGGGGGAGGGGCTGCGAGGGGCTGACCAAGAAAGACATGGGACGAGGTCATTAAATGTGACCTCAGGGTTAAGGGATTGAACAGGGAGGCTGCCAAATATCGAGCAGCATGGAGAGCCGCCATTAGATGACCAAGGCCGACGCATGCAAGCATGTAGGAGCCTTCAAAAACGAAACGAACGAAACGAAATAGAAAAGGCACCAGTACCACACATTTTCAGCTGATGAAGAGTCTATTTTTTTTTAATGGAATCATTTGTCATCCTGGGACTTAGTATCATAAATTGTGGAATTTCCTATTTTTAATTCTATTATGGTGGTAGGTGGGGGCAATCACCATCCACTCACTTGATGTAGTGCTGATTTGGGTGTCTACCCTTTCCTCTCGTCCTTCCTCTCTCTTCTCATTCTTTCCTTCATTCTCTCCACTTCCTTCTGCCCATGGGTGACTTTACACACCCTCTTCTGTCTTTCTTTCCTTTATTCTTTCCTCTTCCTTCCGCCTATGGGTGACTTTACACTGAGTGACAAGCCAAATGGTTTCCTGTACACCAGGAAGCCATTTACTATGCTGGGTGGTAACCATATTACCAAATTACTGGACCCGGTGGTTTAGTGGGTAATTAAGGCACTCGAATTGGATAGAGTCTGTGTAGGTTTATATCCAAGGGGTGGATGGGGTTTACTGGTCACAAAATGCCACTTAGGGATGAGTGAGGCTGGTCACTCTCATCTAAAATGTCAAGGCCAACTTGCCTGGCCCCAGGCTCTTCTGCTCCTCATGGGGCAACATAGGACTGGATGATGGATGGATGGAAATTCTATTATCAGTGTCTTACAACATTCACCATTTTCAAGACTTGTATTTCTCCAGCTTTTGTTTCAAGGGGGGCACAATGTGCTTTACATTAGTTTGCACTTTTGGCATCACAAAGTACAAATCACTAATCACGACACGATAACACAATAGTGAGAGTGCTTGTTTACTGACTGGCGGCAGAAAGCTGACTGGTAATTTGTGGAAGTGAATGGAGTGACTAAATTAGATGAGGGGGAAGGATGAAAGAGCAGCTTGTAAAACACCCTACCCATATCCCTGACCGCCTAGGAGAGAATTCTAACATACGTGACCTCTTCCTAACAACTAATCCTTCTGCTTACACTGTTCATCTTTTCTCTCCGTTGGGCTCCTCTGATCATAACCTTATTACCTTAACCTGTCCTGTCGGTCCAGAGTGGCCTGTGGGCCCCACACAGAAACACTGACTGTGGCACTTTGGAGCTGCAGGTTGGGAGGCCCTCAAGCAGTACTTCTTTCATTTTCCTTGGAATTATTAGTGCTTCCATGGCCGGGAGCCATCTGAGTGTGCCTTGTGCATTACAGAGGTTAGTCTCTCGGGCATGGAAGCATACATTCCTTTCTCATATCCTCTGACTAATGCAAGAAAGCCTTGGTTTAATCACGCTTGTTCTAATGCTGTCCGTGATAAGGAGAGGGCCTATAAAAGGTACTGGAGCCAACCCACCCCTGAATCACATCTTTTTTATATTTCTGCCCGGAATTGTGCTAAGTCTGTTCTTCACTCTGCTAAAAATAATTTTGTCTGTGCAAAATGTTCTCAACTCTCCAACTCAAATTCTTCTTGCTCCTTCTGGCACCTTGCAAAAAACCTTTCTAACAACTTTATCTCATCATCCTTCTCTCCTCTTTTCTAATCTGATGGCTCTGTAGCTATTTCTTCTACTGATAAAGCAGATCTCTTCGCTCAGACTTTCTCCTCCAATTCCACCTTAGACGATTCCTGTGCTGTTCCTCCATCACTTCCCCCCCTCTCATGGCTGACAATAAAATTTCATCAGCTGATGTATTTTCTGCCATCACTGGCCTCAATACTAACAAGGCATATTGGGCAAATGGAGTCCCTCCTGTTGTCCTCAAAAACTGTGCTTCTGTGCTTACACCCTGCCTAGGTAAACTCTCTTGTCTTTGTCTATCAACTTGTACCTTTCCTTCTTGCTGGAACTTTGCTCTCATTCAGGCAGTCCCAAAGAAGAATGACCATTCCCAACCCTCTAACTATCATCCAATTACTGCTTTAACATCCTGTGTCTCAAAAGTTTCGAGTCAATTCTTAACAGAAAAATCTTAAAGCATCTTTCCTGTCACAACCTTCTTTCTGATCGTCAGTATGGGTTCCATCAGGGATGCTCCACTGGTGATCTTCTCACCTACCTTTCAGACTCCTGGTCATCCTCCTTTCAGGACTTTGGCAAAAGCTTTGCCACAGCACTTGACATCTCAAAGGCTTTCGATCAAGTCTGGCATAATTCTTTAATTTCTAAACTGCCCTCTTACCATTTCTATCCTTCTATCTGTGCCTTCATCTCCAGCTTCCTTTCTGGTCGTTCTATAGCCGCTGTTGTAGACGGCCATCGTTCTTCTCCTAGACCTATCAACAGTGGTGCTCCTCAGAGCTCTGTCCTATCACCAACTCTTAACCTTTTATTCATCAATGACCTTCTAAGCTGTACATCTAACCCTATCCACTCATATGCTGATGATTCCACCCTTCACCTTTCCATTCGGTTTCTGCAATGTCCATCTCAGAGGTCACTTCAACAAACATGGGATGAGGCTATGGCACACCTAATGTCTGACTTGGCTCATACCTCTGATTGGTGTAATAATAATCTTGTTATTTTTAATGCATCAAAGACTCAGTTCTTACAATTATCAACCTGACAAAATCGGGTTTTATTCGCTCGTGTATGGAGTACAACTCTCACGTGTGGGGAGGCTCCCCACATGCAGCTCTTCCCAATAGGGTGGAGTCAAAGGTTTTTCGTCTCATTAATTCTCCTCCTCTTACTGATTCCCTTCAACCTTTGTCTCTTCGCCGCACTGTTGCATCTTTATCTCTCTTCTATCACTTCAACAGTCACTGTTCCTCTGAACTGTCTGCTTGCATCCCTCCACCTGTACGATGGTCCCGTAGTACCCGTCTAGCAACAAACTCTTATCCCTTTTCTGTCCAACTCTCTAATGCAATTGTTAACCGTTACTCCCAGTCCTTCATTTATGCAACTGGTCAACTCTGGAACTGTCTTCCTCTGTCTGTATTCCCTACTTCCTATGATCTCCAGTCTTTCAAACGCAGTGTGTCCAAGCATCTCGAAATGAATAAATCTCGAATTTGGCTCTCTTTTGTATTGTTTTTGTTTTTTCTTGGAAGGAACAGCATGCAGGCCCATGGCCTTTGGTTCCTTCTTCCTTGCATTTAAAAAAAAATTAAAAAAAAAAATAAATAAAACTAGGAAACAGCCTTGACCGGAAATGCCTTCACTTCACATCGCGTGTCTTCACCCAGTCTCACGTGACTAACCCATGGAAGGGTGGCCACTCAAAGTGGCACACGCTGGTACATTATTTACATATTTGCCAGTCCGTGAATTTTCTCAGTTTTCTGATGATTTTGGTTGCCTGGTAACCAGATAACTGGGTTTGTGCTGTATATATAACTCCTCTAGTTTAGTCTGCCTTAAAACACTGACAGCTAGCCAGAGCAGCTGTATGGAATAAGTCTGGTGGATGGATATAAGGCAAGTCTGGGAGAGACTGGTGCCATATGCTGTGGGAATGAGGATAGCACAATGGGAAGTCATACTGGAATGTTTGGGACCCACGTTTTGCATTACGCAATGTACTACTCACGCTACATAAATCTGGGGGAACTAACCACCAGCTTGTCATGTTATATATATCAACTGCAGAGAGGAAACATATTATATGCAAATGGTCTGTACTGATGTTGTCACAACCATGAAAGTTAATTGTAACAGTACTGACTCATTCTTCTCTTATAACTGCTTTCTGTTCATCTGCATCTTTCTCTCTGCCAAGTATCCAATCGTATACCTATGATCTGTCTTATGATCTAAACAGCTGTGTGCTGGAAGCATTATTTCCGTACATATCTCCAGCAGAGTCTCCCCGCTCCAATTCTTACCACTTTATCACTTACCATCTTCTTAATCTATCACATCCTCACCTACATTTCCGAACTTCTCTATATTATCAATACTTCAGCTTCTAGCCTTTGTTACTCTTATGTAATACGGTTTCAGTTACCACTCGGTACATATTTGTGGCTCTATTTTTCCACATCTTAAACTGCTAATGTTATTCCTACCAAGGGAGACATAAAAAGCCAAGAAAGACTAATCCAATGATATTAGAACTACAATATACTAGATGTGATCTGACTGAGGTCTGCAATAGTGTACATGGGTTTGAAGGTCAAAAACCAGAGGACTTCACATTCAGAACACAACCTACAAGAGGACACGGTTTTAAAGCTTAATAACACAGGTCACAAGCGAGCTTCTGAAAATACATCTTCCCACAGAGAATTGTCAAGGAATGGAACAACTGTCACAGGAGGTAGTTTCAGCCAAATATGCAAACAGCTTCAAGGCACATACAGAACCACTGTTCAAGTATTTGGAAGGGCATCCAGTGAGCAAAAGTAGCTTACTGCTCTTGCGACCTTCAACCTTTCCTTCTAACCAGTGGGCGGTACCAGTAGTAGTAGCAGTAGTTCCCTAGGCAGTCTGACCAAACAGCCCCAAGTCCCAAGGAAGGCCACAGCTGAGACTGGGCTTTCTCACATAGCTCTCAAGGGGTGTATGTTGTGCTGCTGGCATAGGCAATTGTGTGCAATGCAGTCTTCCATAATGTGCTTAATAGTATGGAGTGCTGTGTTGCATCCCAGACAGGCATCAGCAACAGAGTCATCCAGTCTATTCTGATAACTCAAGAGGGCTGGATGATGCCCACATCTCAGCATGGCCAGAAGGACCCGATCCTCACAAGGGAGGTAGGATTCTGAAGGGTGGATATCAGGAGGCCGTGCATGCAGCTGTGTGTTTTCTTTGAGTAACTGAATGGAGTGGCGAGTGATCTGAGCATGGACATGCTTCTGGAAGCGGGTTTGAAGTGGGCAAGGGGGGAGAGATGACAGTATTTGTGTGATATCACATGCTGGGTGTTGTTTTGATATTCCTTGGCGTGTGTGGATGTGCTGCCATGTAGTGTACAGGATGGTGTGGGTTGTGGAGGCTGCGGCAAGAATTTGTGTGCCTCTCATGACTAGATGATCCTTGATTATGAGGACTTTGGTTTCTGGAAGTAGGTGGTCTGTAGGGGTAGTAGCTGTGCAGCCTGTGATTATTTTTAAGACCTAGTTCTACATGGGCAGTAGAATGTTGCAGTGTGTTTTTGTGAGGTTGAAGCCCAAGCAGGGCTTGCATAATTCATCACTGAACATATACAGTAAAAGTCCATTAATGCAAACACGGATAATACGAAAATCCCAATAATCCGAATTTTTGAAGAAGGCTGACAAAAACTCCAAAAGTAAAAAAAAAATCAAAATTAAAAAATTCAAACTGGCTGTCAAATGCACCAAGTGCTGAGCGGTGTGGTCGTGTATCAGGTAATGCATGGATTGGCAGCTCCTTGTAAACAACCGACCACTTTTGCATCTGTGCATGCAGAGGAACTGAGTGATGATGCATAATGAAAAGTGTCATTAACCCAGACAAGCCAAAGGATGAAAAAGATGATGAGGAGGAAGAAGTAGCAGTGGCAGTGAAAGTTTCATGGAAGGAAGCTTCTGTATACTTTGATAAACTGATGCATTTTGTTGAACAAAATAATCATTACAATGGGGCTGCGGTGATCAATTTCCATATCTTGCGAAACAAGTTCTACAAGAAACGTACGCAGGCTGCCAGGAAGGCTGATATCTGTGATTGGCTGAAGTGCATGAGCAACCAGGCAGGTAAATCCACTGATAATGACTGAAGACCAACTACCCACACTCCAAAGAAGGGACCTCAAGGAACCCTAGAAGAAGCAGGTAGTCATGAGCCATTGCTCGAGGACGATGAGTGAAAGAGACAAAGTGAAATATATTGTACCATAGGTTTAAGGAATTTTCCAATATGTATTAAGTTTTTGTGGTTTTACAATACGTGCAGATTATTATTAACCCTGCACTTACTTTCTCTAATTGGATTTACCTGCCTACAACTGCTATTTTCAACACTCGCATTACTGGTGTGTTAAACAACCCATAACATCTCTTAATTTACCAATTACAGTTAGTGTCTTCAGGAATACTGTACACTATTAAGCAAAAAAATTTGTGTAATACATAATGTTAATACAGTAGGTGCCAAATTGTATTATGAATGATTGAAAAGTGATCCATTCAGTAAAATTTCAGTTTGAACATGAACTTAAGTGTCTTTGGGGTCCCACCCAAAAATCCAAAAAATTTGATAATCCGAATGATTCTCGGTCCACTGCCATTCGGATTAATGGACTTTTACTGTACATTGTTTATATACTGTGGTAGTGGTTTCTTTGTTGTGTCCAAATGTTGTATGGGCAAGTGACCTTAGGGTGTTGAGTCTTGGAGTTAATTTGTTTTTAATGTTTGTAGGTGGATGTGCAGTGCGTCCCTGCGTGCAAGGCCTGGGGGGGGCTGGGTTTCCGATGGAAGAGTTGAGAGGTAGGATGGGACTGGAGTGTATTGGTGTTGTGATGAGGAAAGGTAGGCTGAGGTGGTTTGGATATGTGGAGATGATGGGGGATGATAATTGGGTGCAGAAGGTGAGAAGTGTTAATACTGGAGAAGGGGCTGGGAGGGGCAGACCGAGAAAGACACGGGACGAGGTCATTAAGTGTGACCTCAGGGTTAAGGGATTGAACAGGGAGGCTGCCAAAGATCGAGCAGCATGGAGAGCCGCCATTAGGTGACCAAGGCCGACGCATGCAAGCATGTTAAAGCCTTTAAAAACGAAACGATGTGTTGTTAAAAGGACACTGATGTATGTTACACCAGGGATTTTGTGTGTGTGTGTGTGTATGTGTGTGTGTGTATGTGTGTATGTGTGTGTGTGTGTGTGTATGTGTGTTGTAGGGGAGTGTTGTTTATGATGAGGGGTGGAATGTGACTATATTCTGCTGTCCAGTTTGTGAGAAGGGTCACTGTAGATTTGGCTCGGGCTATTGTGAGTCTGTGGTGAACCATTTGTGCAGTGTGCTGAGCTAAGGCTGGAGGATGTGTGTGGCTGTGTTTGCATTTTGGTGTGTACATGTTAGTGTTATGGCATATGCAAAGAAAGCTATGTGTATTTGTGGCGTGTGGGGTGTGGGTGTGGCGTGTGGGTATGTCGTGCATGTATAGGTTAAAGAGTGTAGGGGACAAAACAGATCCTTGGGGGACGCCATTCTGTGAGGTTTCTAATGTTCGATGACTGACCGGCAAATGTTACATGAGAACATCTGCCTGCTAAATAACTGTGAATGTTTGTACTGAATATTTTGTTTGTGAGTTGTGGTGGTGGATGGCATCAAAAGCTCTGCTAATGTCTAGTGTGACTAGGAATGTTCTGTGTGGTGGCCTACCTGAATTGATGCCATAAAAAACTCTTTGTGTAAGGTCTGTAAGAAGAGTGTTTGTGGAGTGTAGTGGTCTAAAACCATGTTGTGATGGGGCTATGGGGTGTGAGGTGTAAATAATTGTAATACCTGTCATTCAGTGACTTTGGAGGGGGTGCAGAGGAGTGTGATGGGACAGTGTGAGGAAGGTAATGTGGGGTCTTTGTTGGGTTTGGGGATAGTGATAATAGTACCATGCTTCCAGAAGTTGGGTATTATGCTGTGTGAGTAGCTGCAGTTTGATATGTTGGTAAGTGCTTGTATGCCTTGTGGTGCAAGGTGTTTAACCCGCCGAGTCCCGACCGTTTTTTTACCCAGCATACCCCCAGATCCCGACCAATTTTCGACTTTTTGTTTTTTGGCTGAAACCTTCGCTTTTGGTGAGAAACATCGAAAATTCATAGTGAAATCGTGATCCTGAGGTAAAAAATGTTGATACAGGTGTCAATCAACCTTACGTTTTCCTTCTTTTTCAGGGTACCTGGCTAAGAAAACGAACTATGGAAGGGTTGACTAATTCAAGCCACTTTAAAATACGTATTTATTTCATTTATTTGGTACGAATTTATGTGTAGTAAAAGTCTATAATGGTTTCACACAATAATAAAGGCATTTATAAGCATTGTTCACTTACCCAAAACCCCAGTATACGGCATCTTCCTTTACGACATTACCACCTCATCACTTCTGTTTGTTTCTACCTCTAGCTTCTTTGTTTCTTTGTCCTCCATCTCAAGAATCACTTTCACCATGACTTTTGTCATTAGAGAGACCGTGGGGCAACATACCTTTACTGGCCAGCTTACTGCTAACAGGTGAATTGCCCAGTGTGAGGGAGAGGGGGGGTTAGGAGGGGCCAGGCAGTATCCCCGCTTGACAGCAGATAGAGGAAGGTCTCCCACATATGCCTACCAAAAATCACCTGCAAATATTGAAAAATGTGCACACAATGGGCCTTCCAACTGCGTGACGTACGATGCACGTTATTGGGTCTGTCCGCGGGAAAAAGTAGCAATGTGCATCATACGTCGATGGGACTCGGCGGGTTAAGGCCTATGTTGCTTATGCTGTCTGGTCCACAGGCAGATGAGTGATTAAGGTTGCTAATGATGTGCTTCGTCTGGTCAACCATCTGTTCTAACCAGTGGGCGGCACCAGTATGAATTACTGGTTAGAAAACCACATCTATCCTCAGCTCTCTCCCGTACTGTATATACATAAATAAATAAAAATTAAAGCATGTTTCCTTATAAGGAAACCTCTATTATGAGGTTGGCCATGCTAAAACAGATGCTTTCTATGGATATGAAGCTATTTTAAGTGCCAGAACCAGCTACTTATTGTACTACCTAACAAAAAATGTATGATGTGTCTCAGTTAGGACTTTCAGTCTATTAGTGGCTAAGTTTTCTACCTAAGAGTGATGACTGTGCAGCTAACAACCAAGCATGTAGCCACATTTCTCTCATGGGAGTACCTCATAAACTTGATGGTTACAACAGATCCATTACTTCAGTTCAGTTCATCCCCAGTAAAAATATAACCCACAGAAACAATTTACTTGCCTGTTGAATTCAACACAGGAAACATCAGCTCCTAGGGATAGCTTTTTCCCTGGGATGATAGGTGTAGCAAGATTATTCACATCCCACACTGTCACCTCCGAATCTGAAGACCCACATACCACAAAATTGGCCTGAAAAAATTTAGGAAATTAGTCTTAGGGAAGGCAGCAAAAACCATTTATCTTCCAGTACAGAAACTTACTCTAAGAAACTATTAACCCTTTCGTGCACGGGACCACAATTTGCGTTACATGTGGTGTGGTGTGCCAAAGCACAGGACCTCAAATCGCGTGAAAACGCGAAAAAAATTCACCAAAAAATAAGTTTTCGGTCGATTTGTGTCAAATTTTGTAGCGTTCTAGCAGCCACGTGTCTCTCCCGAGGTAAGACTTTGGCAACACTGCAATGACTCCTATGTGCCTGTATGTAGTGATAGAATCTCAGTGCTCCACTAGCAGCCAGACAGCAGGGTCGTGCTGTGTTGTGTTGTCCCTTTAAATCTGCCATTTTCCCCCTCCCACCTGAGGCTGAAGCCATTATTGAAATATTGTGATTGTACAGTGTTTTTGACTATAATGTGAAGTGATTGTGTCTACTGAACATACATATATTGTTTGTAAAGCATTGGGGCCCGTTATCAGCCGTTAGGCCTAGAGGCAGAGTCTGGTTTGTTATAGCGGGGTTTCCACTCACCCTGCCCATAAAATGATGTATTTTACCCTTATAGTGAAGCCATTACTTATATCTGTGAAACATATAGTGCCTGGATTAGTGAAATAACTGACCTACCATAGCAAGCATTATGTTGTGCCATAGAGATACATAGACATATGCATTAGTTGCTAAGGGAACAGGCAGTCTCTTACGCCATACAGTAGGGAAGGGAATAACAGAAGAGGCTGGGATGGAATCATGTGATAGTGTTTTATATTATATATGGTTCAGTGTGAAATATATGTATAAAATAGTGCAGCAAGTGTTCACCGAGATATATTGCGTGCATTGACTGACAGCGGAAAGTTACGTAATGATCAGAGACAAGAAAATACGCCACACAGTGACACATATATGACATTATATACGTATGTTGTGCAGCAAATGTTCGTGGAGAAATCTATTGTGTGCATCGCATATGTTAGGCAAACGTAGTGCAAGGAAAAGAGAATACACCACACACACACACACACATACACACACACATGCATACATACACACACACACATACACATAAACACACATACATATATACACACACACACATACATATATACACACACACACACACACACTCACACACCCACAAACACACACACAACTCACACACTACATAACTCATCTTCTATTCCTTCAAGTTCCTGCCAGCAGCTCAACACCTCTGGAGAAAGTGAGTTATCCATATTTTGTTGATTTCTACATTGACCTGTTTCTACATTTCTATATTTTTTTCACAAATAAGTATTGTTTTTTACATATGAGATGGAAGAAAGTTCAGCTTTAGTATCAGTACCTAGCAAAAAGACTAGTGGAAATGTCGAGTTACTGAAAGCACTATCAAAGAGCTTATGATATTTCATGTGTATAATCTGAGTAAAAAATAATAATAATAATAAAACGTAACGAGCAAAAATATGTAAGTATTCGTGAGGCAGGGAAACTGAACATTTTTATCTCGCTTGTGGGCAAGGAAGAGTGTTCTATCTTTGTCGTCCATTTACTCCAAAATTATTGAACGTATCGATTTCCTGTAAGAACCATGATAAAGATCCGTGAATTTTACGTATGTACAGGACATAACTATGTAATTTCTCTAATGAAAAGTTGTGGTTACGTAGGCATTTATTGTGAGTGCATGACGAAAGTGCACCGTGGCCGTGAGTACCCTGTAGTTTTTTGCGATTTACTCGGAAACTATGAGGCATATCAAAACAAAAACGTATCAGGAGAAAGTTTATGAAATTCTACATAAGATTATGTAATAAAAACATAAGGTGCGCAAGAAAACTTCTGCAGTATACCTCCCTAAACAAATATCATTTTTTCAAAAATGGCTTTTAGTTTTTGGCTATTTTCTCGAAAACTACAAATCACATCACAACCAGACATACCTCATTAGAAAGCCAATGAAATTCTCTATCAAAACATATACAGTAAGGCCTCACTATAACGGACTAATTGGGGCCCCTAACCATTCCAAAAAATGCGAAATTCCAATAAAAGCGACATCCGGACTTTCCCCTGCTAATCTGGACTTTTTCCGATATATCAGACATTAGTCTGGATTGCACCACTGGTTTTTAAACTGTTTTCACTACTATTGCAGTGTACTGTACTATGTTATACCTTCACTACATTAATAAAATGGTATAATAATACTGTACTGTACACTGATAAACATGTCTTTTATTTACCTTATTGTGGTGAACATAGCTGAAGTGGTCAGGCAGTCCGGACTGCTTCTGGCTTTATGGGACTTTTTCCAATATATAGGAATTTAGTCCGGTAGCTCCTCGAGTCTGATGAAAGCAAATTCCGGTCTATTGAAGTCCGTTATATCGAGGTTTTACTGTATTAACATTTTTCTGTATGATGGAAAACACTCGAACGACGATGTTGGGAAGTGAGATCAACGTTCCAAAATGTTTATTCACAGTGGCCTAGTGTACTTTTATTCGTATTTTTCTGGTTTTTCTTTTGGCTTCTCAGCTAGAACAAACATCGGTGAATAAGATGATGTGAGTTTCAGGGCAACATTTTGAGGTTTGGGTGGCGAAAATGAGGCGAGAATACGTGTAATTTGCGTACTGCGGGCTGCCAGCGGAGCGCACGGGGGAGTAAAATCGTGAGCCATGAAACTTAATCAAACTTACCGTGCGCGAAAGGGTTAACATTGGTAGCATTATCAATGAAAATGGAGGAATCAGTGGAATAATTCAGTGTATCAGGAATAACAATTTGAAGACCTCTTTCAAATTGGTGACTCAACAGTCATGCTATGCATTCCTGAGGTGAACTTATAGTACATTTCATTATTTTCAACTGTCAATAGAGTATCTGTATTGTAACAATGGAGAAGTTCAACAAGAGAGCAGCAAACAAACAAATGTTCATATTTTGCTGTATTTTACCAAGCTGTTCATCAGTTGTCATTCTCTGATCAGTCGTTCTCCTGTATGGCCCCTGGGTTATGCAACAGATTTCCATTATCACATGAGACAGTTGACTTGCACTGAATCTCTTAAAGGGTAGTTCAATACCTCTTTTTTCACAAGCTATGATCTATTGAGAGATGTCGAGCTGGATGATTACAGGGTTTAGTTGTTGCCACTTTTGCTGATGGAGTTTGTCTTGTGTATGAATAATATCACAATTACTGCAACTGTATCAAGCTAAAAATCTGTTTTTGAGCATAAGCAAATTCCTTTAAACTTGAGTTTTTTATAGACAAAAGACCAAATTACAGCAAACCCTTGACTTACAACAAACCGGTATGTAATTAATCACTTGTATGATGATGGAAAGTTTGGCCTTATTTTTTCCAATACACACTTGAATTTTTACTTATACAATGGAGGGATGAGATGACGAAAGGGTGTATGGAAAGGCATGGTGGAATGAAGAGGTAAGAAAAGGCGTGGCACAAAAGAAGAAAGCATGCAGTAAGTAGGATGAGATGCAGAGGCATGGAGGAAGAAGAGAGAGTTTTATGTAGAGAGGAAGAGAGAGAGGAAAAGATTAGTAAGAGTAAGAAAAGAGTGGATGACAAATCTGGAAGGGATTTGAGTATAAAGTGGAGGAAATATAAGAATATGTTCTGGAAGGAGGTAAAGAGAGTTAGACAGGGTGATAAAGAAGGTAAGCAGGGGGGTGAAAGATAAAAATGGTAGATTGACAGTCAAAGGAGAAAAAGTGAGCAGATGGAGAGAGCACTTAAGGAACTATTAAACATAGGAAATGAAGGTACACAGTCCCAGGTTACGTCAATCTCACAGTTAAAACAGTCTGCTACAAGGAAATTTTTAACAACAATAGGTTTTAGAGTATTGCTGTCTGACGTGTGATGTCTCTTTCCACTCTGTTCTCTTCTCATCTCTCCTTCCTTATTTCCTCTCCTCCCATGCTCATCTCCTGTCATTTCCCCATTCCTGTTTCATTCCCTAACTTCCTCCTCCCTCTATTATAACCCCTTTCGTCCTCATTCAATGTCCTTCCCCTCCATTTCCTCATTAATCCTTAATCGCTTATCTGTTACTCGTTCCCCTCTTCATTCCTCTCTTCTTTCCCCCTCCCTTTATTCCTTTCTTTTCCTAGCTTCCTACACCCAATTATCCTTCTCTTCCCCCCACACACCAAAAGCTTCCTTTCTCTCCTTTTTTTCTTTCTTCCCTTTTCTTTACTATACTCTCCCCTTCTTCATTCCTCTCCCTTTTTTTTTACCCTGTCATCTCTTTTTTCCTCAATTACTTTCAATTTTTCCCCTATTTGCTCACTTAAATCTCCCTTCTCATTTCTTCTATTCTTCCCCTTTGGGCCTCATCCATCCTGCATTCCCTGTCCCTCATATTTCACACCATCTCCCCACCTTCTGACTTACTCTCTTTTCCTCCACTTCTCTCCCATCTTCCATCCCTTCACTTTCTTCTCTCTCCCTCCACTTCCTCCCTGCTTCCTCTCTCCATTCCTCTCTTGCTTCTTTCTCCCTCTGTTCCCTTCTTGTGTCTTCCCTTCTCCTCTCCCTCCATTCTCCTTTCTTTTCTCACTCTCTCTCTGTTTTGTTATTTTTTCTTCTCTCACCCCTCTACTATCTTCTTCTTGTTCCCTTCCCTTTTCATCTATTTTTCCCCTTTTCTATATTAGACAATAATCTACACTAAAATTTATTGTATGACAGAGTAACAAAATAGTTTGGGTACACTAGTGTCAAGGAACAAAATGTGTGTTGGCAGTGTGCATGAATGTGAAGGCAATGGAAGAGCAAGGAAGCAGCAGCTGAACTCAGATGCCACCGCCACTGCCACAATAAAGACAACACGTGCCGGTACGTACCACCACAACCGTGATGCACGAGAGGCTCTTGAGAGGTGACGTAGCGAACCAGGAGTACAACACATTTTTAATCAATAAAAATTATAAGCTCAAACGTTTGTGTTTCATATACATACCTGTTAAAAGAGTATTATATGTATAGTATACAATGTATGGTTGAAAAATTCACATATGCGTTGATATAACCTGTGCATTGATGTAAGGTATAAATGTACCATGTACAGTCAGAAACTCGAATTACATACAAAATTGACTTGCGTCAAGTCTCAAGAACAGAGCTTTGATGTAGCCCAAGACCTTACTGTAACGTAAGTATAAGTGGCTGGGGAATAGCTGGGAGAAGGAGGGGGGTGAGAAGGAAGAGATCAGTAGGATGGAAGTAGTGGATGCAATGAAGACAGCCAAAAAAAGCCCCAGGAATTGATGGAGTGTGTGGTGAAATGCTGGAGCATGGGAGAGAGATTGTAGCAGAATGGAAATGGAATATGTGCAGATTGGCAGGGAATATGTGCAGAATAGCCTGGGAGGAAGGCAGAGTCCCACAGGATAGGAATTAAGGTATAATTATTCCCCTGTACAATGGAAGAGGGGAAATTGAAGTGTGGTATCCATAGGGGTATTTATCTACTTAGTGTAAGAGTGAAACAGGAAAAGCATATGGCGGGATACTTATTGACAAAGTTAGGTAAATAACAGAGGAATTAGTAGGAGAAGAATAGGGAGGTTTTAGAAAGGGAAGAGGCTGTATAGCTAAGATATTCATACTTAGGTCTTTAGTGCTGTGGTAGGTAGGGGAACTCACCATCCACTCACTTGATATAGTGCTGCCCTCTGGTGACTGCCCTTTCCTCTCTTCCTTCCTATCTGTCTTTACTTCCTTCATTCTTTCCTCCTCCTTCTGCCAATGGGTGACTTTACACTCTCTCATCTGTCTTTCTTTCCTTCATTCTTTACTCATCTTCTGCCTATGGGTGATTCTACGCTAAGTGACACACGCCAAATGGTCTCCTATACACCAGGAAACCACTTACAGTAATCCCTCCATTATTCGGACATCCAATACTCGGACATACTCACTATTCGGATATTGTGGGCTGCCCAACCCCCAAAATGCCAAAAAATTAGGAAAAAATCGAAAAAAATTCGATTTTCTTGGACAGCGTCAGTTTGAATTTCCCGCCCACGCCGATCAGCTATGTTTACGCTCATGGCGCCTGTCTGTCGGTCGCCATTACCCACTCAGCTACTGCCTCGTGAACACCTCCGACAATGGCGGCCAAAGTGATCGATTTTGTGGTGATACCCTACCTCCTACAGTGCTTGATACTGCTTTTCACCTTCTTCATCATGTGTGTGATGATGGAATTTACTGTTATGTACAGTGCAGTGAAATGATGTGATTCCAGTTATAAAAAAAAAAATGTTGTGGAAAGTGTTGGTGATAAGTGCTGGAGATTCTCAATTGGAAAGGTGTGTCAGGTGCAAGGTCTTCCTGTCAGAGTCTGAGATGATAGAGTGGGTTATTACATCAGGACGGCAGCTTCTTGTTCGTAAGCACCCTAACTTCATGCCTAACCTGTTTTCATCATGCTGTAAATGTGTTAAAAAATTATCAGAAATGTTAATCATAATTTCCTGCTTGCAATTTAATTTTTTCATGCATGGTTCTTAAGTGCACTAGCTAGGAAAAAGGTGGAAGCCAGTGAATTTCATATTCGGTCATAACCTAACCTAACCTAACCTAACCTAACCTATCCTAACCTAACCTATGGTTACCATAAAGATTTTCACGCCAAACCTGTTTTCATCATGCAGTAAATGTGTTAAAAGATTAACAAAAATGTTAATCACAATTTCCTGCATGCAATTTAATTTTTCCATACACGGTTCTTAAGTAAAACAGCTAGAAAAAAGGTGGAAGCAGTTAATTTCATGTCCAGTCCTAACCTAACCTAACCTATGGTTACCATAAAGATTTTCATGCATAACCTGTTTTCATCATGCTGTTAATAAGTTAAAAAATTACCCTAAATGTTAATCATAATTTCCTGCTTGGTATTTAATTTTCCCATGGATGGTTCTTAAGTAAAACAGCTAGAAAAAAGGTGGAAGCAGTTAATTTCATGTCCGGTCCTAACCTAACCTAACCTAACATTGTGTTAATCATAATTTCCTGCTTTTAATTTAATTCTTTCATGCATGGTTCTTAAGTGCACCAGCTAGGAAAAAGGTTGAAGCAGTGAATTTCATGTCCGGTCATAACCTAACCTAACCTAACCTAACCTAACCATTTTTCTGGTAGCAATTTACATCATTTACTGTATTTGATGCTTTGTATCCAATAATTTAGTGCATAAAATGTGAGAAAAGACGATTTCCATGTCAGATACTTACTTATACTATGCTGGCAAGTTCTGAGCACCTATGACTCACTTACCTCTAAATCATCATTTTTTGGTTAAAATTCCATAAATTCATGCTATATGTGCATTATTTATGTGAAAAGGGACCTAAATAAGTGCTATACATGTCCAGTAGGGAGGTAGGAAGGTAGTTTTCTGAATTAGGTTAGGTTAGGTTAGGGTCATGAAAAACCAGTGCTGGAGCTTCAGGACCAATATCCTGACAAAACCAATATCCACGGGGTTGTCGGAGGCCCGCCGTGCCCATCCCGCGGGGAAAATCCGGGCTCTGACTGGCTTTTAAAAAATATTTGCCAAAAATCAGTTATTAGTCCTAGAATATTATAATTAAATATACACATGGGAGATACCTTCAGCTTTCTCCTGGGATGTTTTTTTAGCGCTCGTCGACTACCGTAGGACTTGTGGAGACTTCTGAAGTTAGGTAATGTCTAAACTTTACACTTCCCGACTTCCCATATAATATAAAAGGGAAGTGGAGGAGCGAATGGGTAAATATAGATTGGAGCAGATGGGGGACATGGAAAGTGTGTGCAAGGTATTCACAGAAGAAATCTGTGCAGCATGTGAGGTGGTGTGTGGGGTGAAGAGAAGACAAAAGGGGGTTCAGGGAACAGCATGGTGGACTAAAGAAGTGAGAGAGGCTGTGGCACAAAAGAAGAAAGCATATAATGAGTGGATGAGGAACAGGGGCGACGAAGAAGCTGAGAGACGGACGAGAGAGTTATATGTAGTGAGGAGGAGAGAGGTGAAAAGATTAGTAAGAGAGAGTAAGAAGAGAGTGGATGAGGAATTTGGAAGGAATTTGAGTGCAAAGTGGAGGGAATATAAGAAAATGTTCTGGAAGGAGGTAAAGAGAGCTAGACAGGGTGCCAATGAAGTCAGTGGGGGTGTGAAAGATAAAAATGGTAGATTACTAATGGAGAAGGGAGAAAAAGTAAACAGATGGAGAGAACACTTTAATGAACTGTTGAACATAGAGAATGAAAGTAATGCAAGTGTAAGTGGCTGGGGAATGGCAGGGAGAAGGAGGGTTGTGAGAAGAGAGGAAGAAATCACCAGGATGGAAGTGGTGGAAGCAATGAAGAAAGTTAAAATTGGGAAAGCCCCAGGAATTGATGGAGTGTGTGGTGAAATGCTGAAGCATGGGGGAGAGATAGTAATAGAATGGATGTGGAAGGTGTGCAGATTGGCTTGGGAGGAGGGTAGAGTCCCGGAGGATTGGAAGTCAGGTATAATTATTCCTCTGTACAAAGGAAAAGGGGAAAAAGCAGTGTGTGGTAATCATAGGGGCATTTCCCTTCTCAGTGTAATAGGGAAAGTATATGGTAGGATCCTTATTGACAGAGTAAGGGAAATTACTGAGGAATTAGTTGGAGAAGAACAAGGAGGCTTTAGGAAGGGAAGAGGTTGTGTAGACCAGATATTCATTCTTAAATCCTTAGTGGAAAAGTTTCTAGAGAAGGGCAAGAAGTTGTATGCAGCCTTCATGGATCTGGAGAAAGCATATGACAGGGTGGATAGACAAGGTTTGTGGAAGGTATTAAGAATATATGGAGTGGATAGGAAGTTGTTGAAGGCAGTGAAGACTATGTATGAGGGTGCTACGGCTGCAGTGCGTGTGGATGGCAAACTGAGTGAATTTTTCCATTTGAAGGTTGGATTGAAACAAGGATGTGTCATGTCTCCAT
>JAGKTI010010434.1:0-11486 GCA_018397915.1 Birgus latro
GATTAGGATTTGGCCGAATACTTTTGTTTCATTTTTTATTTGTTTATTTATTTTTTGTGTGGGCTTGGTTTTGATGGTTACATTGGACTTGGAGACTATCAGAATCTCAGGACTGAGTGGACCTGGTCCCTGGAGAAGCTAATCTCTTGGGTAATTAAGCATTGTACATGAGGTGTTTGTTCTCAGGGGTGAAGAAAGCTGAATAGGTGCTTTCCTGGTATCTGGAGCTTTCATAGGTGAAGGTACTGATTGGGACCTTGGTTGTCAAGTTGGCAGATCAGAGTCAATTTTACTGGCTGGCTGTAGTGATGGGTCTCCATCCATGTTGTGGTTCATATTATGGGTGATGGCTTTAGTGTTTAGCCTTGGGATTTTGGACTGTTTGTTTGCTCCAGAGGTGGTGTGTCTGGGGATAGGGTAGACTAGTGACATCATTGTCCATATTACAGTAAACACTCAATTATCCGGACACTCCGTATATGGACATTAGGCGTTGGGTCTATTATTTCCGTATTTGGATTTATTTGTCCGTATCCGAACGTAAAAGTTCCGACATCGGCGGCCGGGCAGCCGACAAGCTAAAAAAATTGGTTGGGTGTCTCATCAGCCTCTCTGTTCACGTGCAGGTTATAGACCGTAACCCACAAGCTGAGCTAAAATGGTTGTCCAGATCCCTACCGAATGGTCAAAGTCCTCCGGCCACCCAGTTCACTCGGATGCGCCTGGCTGCTCACACTTAATAGACTGTAACCTGCTCACAGGTAATAGACCATAACCTGCTCGCAGATAATGGACCGTAACCCACAGGCTGAGCCAAAATAGCTGTCTGGATCCCTACCGAATGGTCAAAGTCCGTCAGCCACCCAGATCACTTGGATGCTAACAGCCGCACTTGAGTAATGCAAAGTAATATAGACTGCGACTGAAAACATCCATCTTGCTCCTCCTCTAATGGTCAAAGTCCCCTGGCTGGCCGGATTAGTGGGAACATACTGATCTTTCATGAGTAACACACCCTAATCCACCAGCAGAGGAAGAGCGTCCATGCATCTCTTCACCGATCGGTCAAAGTTCTCTGGCAGCTCTCGCTTCCCCCTCTCAGCCATTCCCCCACCCTAGCATTGCTAGCCTGGCTTTCCACTCTCCCTGCATCGCCACCAGTGAGTTTTTTAGTTTTTGTCTGTTTATTCGAATACTATTCTTCGTATCGAAATTCCAAAAACACCATGAGAACGCTCATGAAATTCCACATCTTGACATATGCTTAGCTCTTGCACGGTGTGGGCAGATTTTTGCACTAGGATGTTGGGAAGTTATTTGAAGGCATTTTTTACTCTTCAACAAGTTTATTCTCACTGCATTTCTGTTCTTTTACTCATCAGTTTTGTGTGTCTTTATTAGCTTATCTTACAGCATAAACACCAGTGAAGATGATGGTATGCAATTTATACCAATATAACCAATTGCCAGGGGCATAGTTGGCCATGGGAAAGTTTTTCTTTGTGCCGCAGAATCAGCCATCACTCTGTTGTTGTCCCAGAAACTTTTTGAAAATTTATGGTCGCCAAGAGGGTTAAAGACACTTATTGCAACCATCGTCTTCATTGACTTTTTTGTGGACTTTTGCTCTTTATGCATTGCTTTCTTAGTGTCTAGGATTAAATTGGATATTGCCATATGTGTTTTGATGTCTAAGTACAGCTGAAAGACTGGAGAACAGTGCCAAAATTAGGAGGGGTACAGTACAATAAAAGTAGGATTTTTGTGGATTTTTGTTGTTTATGCATTGCTTTCTTAGTGACTAGGATTGTACTGGATATTCTCATGTGTGTTTTGATGTTTACACTGCTGAATGACCGGAGAACACTGCCAAAATTAGGTGGGGTACTTTACATTGTAGGTAGGATATTTGGATTTTTGTTTATGCATTGTTTTTAGTGTCTAGCATTACATTGGATTTTGCCATTTGTATTTTGATGTCTAAAAACTGTACAGATGAAATACCGGACAACAATGCAAAAGTAAGGGGGCTACTGTACATATAGGTTGGGTATAGGTAGTAGGTTGGATATAGGCAGGGTATGCGTAGAGTGGAGGATATTGCTTCGTATCCGGATTTTGGCTGTATCCAGACATGCCTTTGGCTCTATTATTTCAGATAATCGAGGGATTACTGTATCTGTATTGGGTGGAGCCTTATAAGTGGATTCCACTGGTGCATATGGTGTTTGTGTGGCAGCCTTAATGGTCAGTGGGATTTGGGAGTCATCTGTATGAGCAGCTATGGTAGAGGTGGTTTTTGACAGCAACTGGGATTCAAATGAGGTGAATACCTGATTTGATCACACCAAGGGACAACAGGAGAGTAGTTAACAGAGCATGTCTTGCTGGTGTCGGGTGGTATTTTGGCAGTGTCATTCATGAGGTGGAATGATGGAAATTTGTGGGTAGTGGTGCTATAGAAGGTCTAGACCTAGTTGTGGTGAGTTTAGTTGAAGGCATTGTATATGATGGGAAATGGTTGTCCTGTTTCAGCTGAGAGTGGAACACTGAAGTCTGGTTCACAGAATTGATCACCCTGTATTCATTTAGTGCTTCTCTGTATGATTTTTTTTTGCCAGTCCTCACTACCTTAGTGGCATACACAGCTTCCATGTACTTGGGGTAATAGTTGGAGGTAGATGAATGATCACCAAAGCATTTTGGACATTTGATAACAGTAGCCGTACATTCCTTTGTTAGTTGTTGTTCGGCACATTGTGCACAGTAGAGCACCCTTGCATGGCAAGCATTTGCTACATATCCTATTCTTTTATCTATCTATCTATCTATTGCCAGACGCCTCAATCCCGCACGGGGTGGCCACAAACAAATCGCCTCCATGTCGCTCTGTCCCCCGCCATTTCACTACCCCGCTCCCAACTCACACCCCTCTCTCTTATATACCTCTCCACTCCATCCCTCCATCTCATCCTCAGCCTCCCTCTTCCTCTCGCCCCCTCCACCTCACTCACATACACTCTCCTCGTCAGTCTTTCACTCTCCATCCTTTCCACATGCCCAAACCACCTTAACGTGTTTCTCCTAACGCTTCCTATCATGTCCACAACCACACCACAACACTCCTTCACTTCCTCATTTGTTAGTCTGTCTCTCCATGTGACTTCACATGAACCTTTCAAATAACTCATTTCCACTGCTCTCACTCTTGACAACAACTATTCTTTTATATTTCTTGAAACTTTTAGGGGGTCTAATGCAATCTTTCATCAGCAGTATATGGGTACAGAGGGTGATCTTGTGAGGAAGTTCTCTGGGGGATGTTATCAGAACCCGTGTGGTGTCAACGAGCTCACTGTTGACCTTCCTCTTGAACCGTGTTACTGACTGAACCTTCAGTTCACCATTCTTAAGCCCTTCCACAATATCCTCCTGGCATATTGAATCTAGAACACTGTACCAAAAATACAAACTTTGTTCATGGGAAGAGAAATAGACATGTCCCAGTTCCCAACTTTGTTATCGCCCTCCATTAGCAAGGCAAGGCAGTGTAGTTTTTATCGGTGTGTGTCTGTGTGTCTGTGTTCTTACCTAACTGTATCTTTAAGGGATTGAGTCATGGTCGTATTGTCCTGTGTTTTGAACCATTTTTATCATACATATCTTTGAATTTATGAATAGTGTTGACACATATTGTTTCATTCACTGATCAATTGCTTTATTTGGGAAACTGAATTTCCTCATATTTTTATCACCTTTTTTTTTTTTTTATAGTCTTTTGCAGTTTCTTCTTGCTGTTGCATCCCCATAGGTTATATACTTATTTATGTCTATTTTCATTTTCCTGTGATGCAGTTATATAACATAATCATGTTTCTTCTCTTCCCTCTCTCTTATAATGGTGGTTAAGTTTAATTTTTCTAGTCTTTCTTTATAGCTCTTCACAGAGTCCATTTTGTAGCAGCCCTCTGTACATTTTCAGTCTTATCTGTGTGTGTGTGTGTGTACGTGTGTGTTTTATTGTGGATTCGAGACTACAGATGCATACTCCAGAGTTAGTCTAATGAATGATGTGATTATCTTTCTTAGCATGTCTTCATTTATATATGTGAATGCTTACTCTCATATTAGCAAGCAGTGTGTACATGTTCTGTACTTTCTCGTTTATGTGGTCAGCTAGTGATAGTCATTGATAATCACTCCTAAGTCTTTCTCCTTTTCAGATATGTGTAGGGTTGAATTTCCTGGCTTATAATCCCAGTCTGGTCTTTTTTCACTTCTACTAAACCTGATCACTTGGCATTTGTCTACACTGAATTCCATTTGCCATCCAGTGCTCCATTCGTGTAGCTTATTTAATTCTTATTGTAGTTCTCTGCAAGAGTTTGCTTTTGTAATTTTCCATTGTATTTTTGCATTACCAGCAAACATATTCATTTCGCTTCCATTTCCATTGTTGCTGTCATCATTCACACATTCATTCATCTTCCAATCATACGTTGCCCCATGAGGAGCGTAGGTGCCTGGGGCTAGGCAAATTGGTCCTGACATTTAAGATGAGAGTGACCAGCCTCACTCATCTCTGAGTGGCATTACATGAGCAGTAAATCCCAACCACTCCTTGGATATAAGCCTTCACTGGCTCAATCCTATTGGAACTCTGTAATTACCCACTAAATCACCAGGTGCCAAAATTTGGTTATAAGGTTACCACTCAGTGTAGTAAATGGTTTCCTGGTATACAGGAAACAGTTTGGCTTGTCACTTACTGTAGAGTCACCCACAGGCAGAAGGAAGAGGAAAGAATGAAGGAAAAAAAGACAGAAGAGGGAGTGTAAAGTCACCTGTAGACAGAGGGATGAGGAAAGAAAAACAGAAGAGGATGGAAGGAAAGAAGGATGGAGGAGAGGAAAGGGCAGACACTCGAGAGCAGCACTACATCGAGTGTTGCTGTCAGTGTCATTTATACATACTAAAAACATAATTGTTGCTTGCACTGTGCCTGTGGAACTCCACTAGTCACTTCTCTCCATGGTGAGTAATTTTCCCTTAGTACTGTTCTCATTTCCCTTTTTCTGAGAAAATCTTGCATCCAGCATTATAGATTACCTTGGATTCCTCCTTGATGACACAGTTTCCATAAAAGACTTTGGTGTGGTACTCTGTCAGTTGCCTTCATGAAATCCAAATAGGTGCTGTCTACCCATCCTTATCTTTTCTGTAGTGTTTCTGCAACTCTGCCATTGTAGCTTAATAAATTAGTAACACGGTTTTCCCTTTCTAAAATCAAACTGTCTTTCTGTCATCATATTGTTTTTCTAGATGATTTACCCAGATATTCCGTATCAGCTTACCTGATGCCTTACTTATGACGCTGGTTAGTGATACTGGTCGGTAGTTAAGTGGATTTTGTCTGTTTTGTTTCTTGAAGGGGGCAACAATGTTTTCTTTCTTTCAAATATCTGGTAGCTTTCCACGTCTTAATGATTCCCTGAATATTAAATGTATTGGTTTACTTAACACTTCTGCACATTAGTGTTTGCTGGTGACCAGTTTAATGTAGGTTTGGGGGTAAGGGGGGCAACTTTTCTAAAATGACAGACTTGTAAGTACAGTAATTTTCTCCTTAATACTGTATTAGATTTCTAAGTCGCAGAGTTCTCGAATCACGACTTTTGCTCAGTCTCATAAAGCCACGCTTTAGGAGATTCCGCTCTACTGTATTTTGGCGGACAGTTAGCATTTGGTCCCCAAATGCTTTTGTTTTCATTAATCTGAATGATTTCATGAAGTTTTGGATTGTTTATTTTAAGGCTGGTGTCTACAGCAAGGAGTCCAAGCATTTTGTCAACACAAATGTTCAGGATCTTTGTGTCGAGACATTTTTCTAATGGAGAGAAGAATTTTGGAAGTCCTCGACTGTTAAAGAGGCCATTATGCCTGTCAGACATAATTAATGATGTTTCAGATGCAAGAACGGACTCATCTGTTGAAGGAGTGGTGTATGAAATGCCTGGCGCTACAGGGATGCTTGCATTGTGGTGGTCTACGAAGCATCTATGCCTGTCTGCTAATTTGAGAATCCCCCTGGAGCGTTTAGCCCAATCCTTCCAGTTATCACTGTCATCATCGCTCATAAATCCACAAAGCTCATTTGATTCTATTGCCCAGGAAGATTTAAAAGGGCTGTTAGAAACTGTCAGGTAAAATATATGGCCTGAAACTGATACGCATCCTCCTGACGCCATTATGTTCTGTGGCCACACTTCACTCTCATGGTAGTACTGTACCTCCCAGGGTTGATGGTAGCCATGCATCCACAGCCTGAGAAACACTAAATATTTCTCACTATCATACAGCCCTTTATTGCTCCATAAGAAGCAAACTTGCAAAGAACTATGCAGTTTAGGCAGGCCCCAGTTTTTAAAGTGAGAGTGACTAGCCACTTCCTATGTTTAGTTTTATGTAAACATTAAACCCCAACAATCTCTTGGATGTTAACTCTTAGTGGGTCATTTCTGGTTGGAGCACCTTAACTCCCTAGGCCACTAGTCATCTAGTAATTCCCTGATTATCCATCATAATTTAGGGGTTATACAGAAACCCAATATCGCACTGTATAAGTATCCAGATTTAGAAAAAACAACTCCAAATTAAATTTTCCTGATAAAGAGTACAGTTTTTAAAAGTTAAATAAACAGGTACTGTATAATGTATTCATCATACTGTACTGTAAATTATTTTGCCTGTGTGATTAGTGACATGCTATTGGTTAATGCCTTATATTCAGCCAGATTTTTGCTTGTCAGATAATGACATTTGTTGGGTAATGTTGTGTTGGATAATCAGGGAGTAATGTATTTAGCTGTGTGGTTGCTGCCTTACATATTATATGGTTTCCTGGACAACAAGAAATAATTTAGATTGCCACTCGGTGTTGAGGGTTAATTGTTTCAAAGACTACGGTACAGACCTGATCAGTTTCTTCCACACATATCAACATAGCATTGCAGTAAGAGTGCTGGCACCATTATAGACTAGTTAATCATTTTGACATGGGGATTGTGTTGTTATTATTGCTTATTGTAAGAATTATTTTTCAACTTCAATTTATATGCTACAGATGATGCAATTTAATCTGAGCATTGAATTTACCCTGATAGGAGGACAGTATGAAGATGATACATCAGCTACCACAGGTTTCCAAAATCCAGCTGAAATTTTGGTCAGTATTTACCTTTTTGGTTTTAGGCACAGTAGCATGTGATTTAACAGCCAAGTTCATCTGCACAGGTTTGGTCGTGGATTGAAGACAGTAATTCAGATGGAGAAGTCAGTGAAGGCAGGCAGGTCCATAAATGAAGATGAGATCCCTCCACCTGTGCTGGTGAAAGGGGGAGTAGGAGGAAGAAGAGGAGGGAGTGCAGGGGAATCCAACAGCACCTCCCCTGACACATCTCCCCCCTCGGAAAATGGACCACCCCCCTATGTTTCTCCTAATGCACCTCCCCCTACCTCCATACCTCATGATGTGGTGTTCCAAGAGAGGGAGAGACTTACTCCTCAGCCATCACCACGTACTTCCCCAGAAAAACAGGTTTGTGTAAAATTGTATAATGTATCCATTTATGAATGACCAGGAAACAAGTATGACATTCAAAATCCAGTATTTTTACCACATGCCTTTAGATGGTCCCTGGCACAATCACATGTATAACTGTTCCCACTGTCTTAATGTTCTGTGACATGCAGGAGTTGTCACCTGTTAGAACTACAGGTAGACCCCAATTTATGATACCCCTAGATGCAATACCCCAGAATAGTGATGGGAGTAGAAGAACCACCCTACCCCACCTGTCGTAGGCCTGCCTCCTGTTCTGCAGTGGGTTTTGACTTTTTTCTTTTTACTGATTTCGATGATATTTTAGATATAAGTTTTGTGTTTAGGTTGATTTATAAACTGTTTTTTAGACTTAGATTAATGTGTTTTAGTCATAGGTGGAGGGAACGTTGTCATTTTGGGTACGGATTCTCGCCAATTAGATGAGGTACAAATCAGTGTGGACAACTGGGCGACCCGACAGAGAATATTTCGTGTTTGACCATTAAACATCTAACCTATCATGGAATACATAATAATAATTTTAAATAAATATTAATAATTATGAATGCCTTGAAAAGTAAATATTTCGTGCATTGATGAAAACTGTGACATTGATAAATCATGTGTTTACATTCAGGCTGTTCAGGGAAAATCGCTCTGAAAATTCAAAGGAATTTCTCGATAAATGTTGGAAAATAAGAGAGAAGAAAATAAAGGAGCTCAGCAACCAGAACAGTAACTAAAATGACATAAATAGGGGCCGTTGAAAAGGCTATCCCGATCACATCATCGATCGATGAATCAGGTGTTTACCTTCACACTGTTCAAGGGAAAACGGTACAAAAGAATTTCTAAATATATTTTGGAAAATAAGAGAGAAGAAAATAAAGGAGCTCAGCAACCAGAACAGTAATTAGAACAACATAAAGAGGGGCTGTTGAAAAGGCTGTCCCATTTGCATCATCTGTCAATAAATCATGTGTTTACATTTGGACTGTTCCAGGGAAAATGAAAATACAAAGGAATTTTTGAATAAATGTTGGAAAATAAGAGAGAAGAAAATAAAGGAACTCAGCAACCAGAACAGTAACTAAAATTACATAAAGAGGGGCCGTTGAAAAGGCTATCTCGATCACATCATCGATCGCATTTCCAGTCGAGAATTCCCCTTCAAAACATCAGCGATTCTCTGTCACAACAGTTCGCACCTTGGATGACTCTGTGTTGTTCATACATTATTATTTTGCTTGACAGATGTTTATTTAATTGTCCCGGGACTGTCTGATGATGGGATTGTATACAACGCGGCTGCCTCTCCACTGAGTTTGAATACGAGTCAGAGATCGCATTCACCAGTGACCTTGACTGGGTACAAGCGAGACAGGCACTGGTTTTAGGCTTAGGTTAGACCATGTAGATTTGCTTTAAACTTTTTTTTTTTTTTTTTTTTTTACTCATTTGGGTGGGTTTAGGACTTGGTTGGGGGGGAAACCAAAGGTTCTAAAACGCATTGTTATACTTTACATGTTAGTCAACCCTGAGCCCTAGTGATGGGTTTTTACTAAACCAGTTGCATTGTTAAACCAGGTTTTGCCTGTGCTATTTATTCACTTTATGGAGGTGGGATAAGGCCTGCCTACTGATGTAACATTATCCAGTTACAGGTTATGCCTACCTCAACAGAAAGCTCTTGGGTATATTTTACAGTGTTTTGGCAGCAAGTTGCTGATAAACTTTCTTCCTATAAAATGCTTTCACTAAGTAAAGTAGCATTTATGTCTACAATACATGCTTAAAAAGGAACAGAAGTGCAGTGATCCCGATTTTCTGATGCTGTCCAAGAAACACCATTATCCAACAAATAAAAATCAGGCTGAATTAAAGCATAACCATTTTTCACAGCATTAAATAACAACATACCACAAACCACACAGGAGCAATCAACAAATCTTTTACAGTACACAAGCACCTCAACATTCATGTGGGATATATTCCATAAACCCTCGGGAGCGTTTAGTTTCACAAATAACTTGTTTGTTCTCCGTATCTTGTTTTCATAGTTGTCACACCCTAGACAGGAGTTGCTGAGTATAGGCCATCTGGTCTTATCTCCATTATATGTATCAGATGGCCACTTACATAATGTCATACTTTAAATTTGGCTTCTTAAAAAAAATATATATATATTGTTAATGGCAGGCTTAAAATTGTGTGGTATTATTGATGTGAAGTAAAAAAATAAATTAAAATAAAGGCATACAATATATTATAACATAAGTTGAAAAAAAAATAAACAGTACACTTCACATCTTACAAGACCTGAGTTTGTATAGTGGAAAAAGGATATACTGTTCTTAACTCTCCAGGTTGAAAGCCAACCAAACAGCACATTTCTAATAATGTCCCTTTGTAATGAAGTCGAATATTGTGGTGAACTAACAGTTTCATAAGCTTACATTTTTTTTTACACAGTACAGAGATTGCCTGATTATCCGGGCTATATGGTGTGAAGGGGTGACAGAATAGTCCGAAATCACGATTAATCCGGCGGAAACAAAAAACAAGTACTGTTAGACTGATTTATTTACAGGTAAATGTACACTTAACATAGCAGAAAGACCTTACCATATCTTTGCATATGCATCCTGCTTGTTTCTGTATTTTTCTAGTTTCAGTTTGGCAAATTTCTTGATCTTGCTGAAAAATTTCCTTCCTGTTATTATTGTCACGTTCCTGGAGCTGTACAGTCACGTACTCCTGATACACATGTAGTTGTCTTGTCTGCTCCCTAACTCAACGTCAGTGACACCGGTGCAGTAATGCATTGTTCAAGGATGGCAGCTATGAAGGGGTTAATGGAAATACATAATTATTTGTATCAATACTGTCTCAAACATACACATAACAACGAACGAAGAATGAGCAGTAAATGTACACTCATCTGTAAAGAGCAGAAATAACTGTATGCTCTGTCGGTCCGAAATGTGTTGGGAACCTCGACATTGAACAAAGAACGTGGGATGCTAACTTACAAGAAGACGTGAGACAAAAGTTTTTTTTTTTTTTCCTGACTAGTAAACATTTTTGCTCCATTTTGTCCCCTAAAATTATGAAACCTATAAATTTTCGTGTAAGCATACAGCCTAATGACCTTGCCAAGTCAGTTTATATTCCTCTAGTTTGTTTCCTGTATTTTTCTGCCTATTTTGAGGGTGGTAAATTACCATTCTCTCGCAGAAAGATTTCCTCTCTTATTATCATAATGTTCCTTAAGCCTTACCTACTATTGTTTTTGGCATAATGGAAGAAACTTACTCAAAATTAAGGGGCATGTTACATTATCATTTAAACATATCGGCGAAGACATCTGAGAGGAAGTGACTGCCTGGCTGCTTGCGACAGTAGAGTAGGGTCTTGTAAACATATCAGTGACCTTCGATCCCTTCCCATAATTGCTTGCAGTTTTTTTATAGCTTTTAACTCACCGTCACTGACATCGGTACAGTAAAGCATCGTTCAAGGCCGACAGCTATGAAGGGGTTAATGGAATACATTACTGTTTGCATCAATACTCTCTCTTTCACACACACACACTTAAGAACGAACAAAAGAATGAACATAATGTACACTTAACTGAAAGAGACAGAAATAACTATATGCTCTGCCAGTCTGAAATAGGAAGCACAATATGTAACGAAGAATGTGAAACTGAATGCTAACTTAAGAGAACACGTGAGGTGGTAGAGTAATTTTTTTCTGATTAGCAAACATTTCTGTTCCATTTCGTCCCCTAAAATTGTGAAACCCATAAATTTTTGTCTAAGCATACAGCCTAAAGACTTTACCAGTTCAATTCATATTCCTCTAGTTTGTTTTCTGTATT
>JAGKTI010010434.1:16447-28527 GCA_018397915.1 Birgus latro
CCCTTTACTTTCCGGACGACCACTATTCGGTTACACCACTGTTCGGACATCGTAGGCTGATGTTCGAAACCCAAAAATACCAAAAAATTGCAACAAAATTGACAAAAATCCGATTTTTTTTTCGACCCGTAAGTTTGAATTTGGCGTTCGGTGCCAAACGGCCTTGTTTACATTCACATTCCCACTCTCTACCCCTCCCGCCACTCTCTGAACTGCTGTGAGTTTTTGTTTAAATAATCATAATTCACAGTGCTAAGGATTAAGTGCAATTCAACACTGGATTACTGTACATGCCTCAAGAGCATTTTCACCATTGTCAGGGCTTTAGAGGTGGGGTAAACAGCCACCACGGACATGTAAGTACACTGTCAGCTGCCATAATCACTTCTAAATCCTCATTCTCTGGTTACATTTTATTTACTTCATGCTTTGTGTACCATATTTGAGTGCACAAGCTGTGAAAAAGGTTATTTTCTCAGTGATTACCATGTCTCTTACATACATTCACTATCTAGTCAACTGGTGAACATTTTTGCCCTAGTCACCTCTAAGTCATAATTTTTCTGGTTACATTTTATTTACTTCATGCATTGTGTCCCATATTTGAGTGCACAGGCTGTGAAAGAGGTGATTTTCTCAGTGATTACCATGTCTCTTACATACGTTCACTATCTAGTCAACTGGTGAACATTTTTGCCATAGTCACCTCAAAATCATAATTTTTCTGGTTACATTTTGTTTACTGCATGTTTTGTGTCCCATATTTGAGTACACAGGCTGTGAAAGAGGTGATTTTCTCAGTGATTACCATGTCTCTTACATACGTTCATTGTCTAGTCAACTGGTGAACAGTTTTGCCCTACTCACCTCTAAATCATAGTTTTCTGGTAACTATTTATTTCATGCTTTGTATCCCATATTTGAGTGCACAGGCTGTGAAAGAGGTGATTTTCTTAGTGATTGCCATGTCCGATACTTACTTGCACTATGCTGTCAGCTTGTGAACACCTCTGCCGTACTCTTCTCAAAATCATCATTTTTTGGTTAAAATTCAATTAAATCATGCTTTGTGTCCATTATTTATGTGAATGGGGTCTTAAATAAGTGCAATAAGTGCTATGCATGTCCGGTAGGGAGGTAGGTAGGTGGTTTTCTGATTTAGGTTAGGTTAGGTTAGGGTCAGGAATGACCGGTGATGGAGCTTCAGGGCCACTATCCGAACAAGACCACTTTCCGGTCATGCCTTTGGCTCTGTTGCAACGTATAGTGGGAAGATGACTGTATCTCAGTCGGCTGATTAGTGGTTGGCTAATGTTAGCAGATATTTCCCCTTTTAGATCGTCAGCACACCTTGGCAGACTTCTATTTTGCAAAAATATTTTAGTACAAAAATATGTATCTGTATTGTAAATCGATATTTATTACAAAACAAAAGTCCGTCAGGGCAAGTTGTTAGGCTAGAGGCTTAAAACAGTTCTGCTAACTTTAAGAAATTTTCCCTCTGAATCCTGATTTTCTATTAACCCGTCACGTCCCGACTGATTTCCTACCTCCGATACCCCCCAGTCCCGAGCAATTTCGGATTTTTTTTTTTTTGGGGGGGGGGCCTCAAACCTTCGCTTTTGGTGAGAAACATAGAAAATTCATAGAGAAACTGCCCTCCTGAGCTTATAAATGTTGCTACAGGTGACGAATCAGCCTTACCTCTAGTTCTCTCGTAGGGTATCTGGCCTCAAAGAAAACGAACTGTGGGAGGGTAAGCTAATTCAAGCCACTTTGAATTATGTATTTATTTATTTATTTGGTACGAATTTATGTGCAGTACAAGACTATATTGGTTTTCACACAATTATATAGGCAATAGAAGCATTGTTCAGTCACCAAACACATCCACATATGGCACCTTCCTTTATGACATTACCACCTCATCACTTCTGTTTGTTTCTTGCTCTAGCTTCTTTATTTCTTTGTCCTCTACCTCAGGAATCACTTTCACCTTGAATTTCGTCATTGGAGAGACTGGCGCGACATGTCTTTACTGGCCAGATCACTGCTAACAGGTGAATTGCTGAGTGTGGGGTGAGGGGGGGTCATGTGAGGTCAGGCACTATCCTCACTTGACAGCAGATAGAGGAAGGTCTCCCACATATTCTTACCAAAAATCACCTGTGAAACTTGAAAATTGTCAAATTATGAACCTTGCAATTGCGCGGCGTACCGGTACGTCGATGGGTCTAGCTGTGAAAAACCGTTGCGACGTACCCATACGTCGACGGGACGCCTTGGGTTAATAATTAAATTAAGCAAAAATTTTTGACTGAATTTCAGATAATTAGGCGTGCAAACCTATATGGTGATAAAGATTAAAATTGCCGATTCGGTCCAAGATCGATTATGTGTTTACCTAAGTCAGCTGTGAGAGTGGTTGGTTCACCTTTGTCAGCACACCTTGGCAGACCTCTGTTTTGCAAAAATATTTATTTTGAGTACCAAAAAATGTATCTGCATTGTAAATCGATATTTATTACAAAACAAAAGTCCGTCAGGGCGAGTTGTTAGGCTAGTGGCTCAAAACAATTCTGCTAACCTTAAGAAATTTTCTCTCTGAATCCTGATTTTCTATTAATAATTAAATTAAGCACAAACTTTTGACTGAATTTCATATAATTAGGTGTGCAGTCCTATATGGTGATAAAGATTAAAATTGCCGATTTGGTCCAAGATTGATTGTGTGTTTACCGTAGTCAGCTGATGAGCATGGCTGTTTCACCTCGTGGTGTTCCATTCCTTGTTCATTTTCCTCTTTTTCCTCAGCTTTCTGATCTTCTTCTATCACACCTTCTACATTCTCATCAACAACTGTCTAAACAACCATTCTCAGGGTTGTAGCTAGCAAAATACCGCTCTTGTGTCCGTTATTATTGTGTTAGTGTTATTATTTTATGTATTGTGTATGTTAGTTTTGTTGGTATAGGTAGCCTACATTCCAGAATGCTCTAGAATATTGGAATAATTGCCAGACAAAATTAGAGAATTGGGACAAAGTATGGTAATAGTCCAGGAAATGGTATGTGGGGCCTTACCAGGCGAGTAAATCAGGTGAGTACTTTTGCGATTCCTGGACTTTTGCCATTCCTGGACTGGTCTCCCCCCCTTTTAGTCCGGGAAATCGAGGGTCGAGTGTGATTCGTCTGTTATCCGGATGTCCATTACCCTGACACTTTGATCTGGCTGTTCGAAATCATTATTCGTAGATTTTTCCATTTTATCTGAATAAAATGCGTACGTTCGGGTGGAAATTATGGCCGCGTGAATGTTTTCACCCAGCAGGGCGGAAATAGCCCAGTGGCACCACCCTGTCTAGCAGGGTAGCTCACCCAGCATCTGATAGAGATCTCCTCAGTTGTTCTCATTTCCTGCATGGCGACAGTGTAACGAACAGCTCCTCTGGTACAGTTGTTATGGCGACGCATGTGATACTTTTATGGGTGTTCCCTACCTGCTTCAGGCCTTGCTGTTCCTTTCATGCCTCATCCTAGGGTGTGATGATGATGGCCCCTCCATCAGGGAAAAGGAAGAGGGTAGTGCTGACTCTGGAGAAGCAGGAGATCCTGGATAAGATTGATGTGGGATGGTTGAATCATGAGTGGTGACATTGATTTTATTCTAACTTACTGTACCCTTCCATGATTTTATTCTATTTTACCATGGTTTTATTCCATTTTACTATCATGTTTTGTGTGCCCACTGCATTTTTCTCGTATAGTTTTTTTCATGTCACTGCAGGGTGTGGCCCTTCAGTGGTGATGGCTTGTCTGTGGGAGATGGGTCTGCTTGACCATGGTAATTGCTTGGCTGTGGTTTATTAGTCTGCTTGACCAGATAGAGTTGTGTTAAACAACAGAAACTAGTGTTGTATAATGTACTGTAGTGGCCTTTTTGCACTGGCTTTCAAAGTTGGGTTATGTACAAAGGTGGGCCAGGGGAAAAGTCCATTATCCGGACAGAGCCATTACCCGTGCATGCTTTTGGCACAGTTACATCGGATAACTGAGGGATTACTGTATATACAGTATGTTAATGTAAGGATAGGTGGGTGTTTTATGTGCGACATGTTGACATGTTCAGTGGCATTGCGATGCTGGACTGGCTGACTTGTCTCTTTGACTAGCTCCCTGACTTATTCACCTGATACAGTTTCACTGACTAATACATAGACTGCAGCACCAATAACCACAACCATTGATCACATACACACATCCTCGCATTATGGTGTGGACAATGTGCATGCATGCATATTCTCAACATGACTTATTCACCTGACACAATTTCACCGATCATCACACCCACTGCAGCACCAGTATCCACACACTCACATACCCTCACATTTTTGTGTAGAGAATGTGCATACCTGTATTTGCATATTCTCTACACATCTTTTACATGATTGCAGGTTAAGGCTGAGAAAGCACTGATCACTTGGGGTAGGTGATGCATATACCATGATGCAGTCAGTGCCTCCACTTGGTGCACTTAAATAAAAGGAATCTTTTTATAAATTTGGATCTGAGCTCACCAAACGGAAAGGTGAACTCGTGGATGTTGATCCCGTGACTGTTGAGGTGCTGGTGCACCACAATATGGTGAGCACAGTGTGCAGTAGCTACTGGTATATACTTTACCGTGAAATACTGTACTGTTTTTCAGGAAAAGTTTTTTTTTTTTTTTTTTGATATACAGTCCTGTATAGGGTTTTTGTAGGGGTTATTCTCCCCCTGTAGAGGGGCTGGGAGAGATAGTATGGCATTATCTGAATAATGCATTATTCGACCTGGCATTGGCTAAATTATGACAGATGATCAGGGGATTACTGTGTTTGTTTAGAATCAGAATTCTGAATAATCCATCCCTCCATCGCCAGTTTTTCTCATAAATTACCGCTTAGGCCATCTTTTGTTAGGTAGTCAGCAGGCTTCTTCGCAAAGAACTTCATGCAGTATTTACAAATGATACTAATTTAATGAAAATTATGCATTATTTTATATATTAATCATTACCAATTGCTTTCACTCTGAAGCAGCATATTATTATTTATATTCACAATATACCTTGAAAATCACATGAGAAAATAATTACAGAGGTATCACTGGAGTTCTCTGACTATATAATTCTTCTCTCATTTACCATGCATTTCTTCATTTTTGCGTTCATTATTGGTGCAAATGATATGGTTATTTTATGACACTGTGTTACAATACAGTAGGTTACATGTGGACTGGTGCAAAAGAAGAGCTTACATGTGGTGGCACTGTGCACCCAGGATGGAGCAACGGCAGCATTCACATGGGAACCAACCCCGTATATCTCTGCACCTTACTGTGAGAAGGACCCTGGTAAGGCTCTGTCTGCCACAGGGTGGACACTGGATCCCTGCATGGTGTATGCACTGTACTGTACAGTACTTGTAGGATGGCCCCACTGAGGCAGTTTCTTACCTGTAGTCAGTGGGTCTGCTTGGCCAGACACAGTGGGGTTGAACAACAACAACAACAACAATAACTTGTGGACTTAGTGTTTTTCACCAGCAATATTTTCATACCACTCTTTTCAGTATTTTATAGAGGATGAAGTATTAGTTTCATTGTCATGAATCATAACAAGACACTCCCATCACCCCTTCCACTAGTGCAAAGCCATCCACATCACATAAAGTACTACCATACAGTAAGCCCTTCATAAGTCAAACTATATGGGGCTCTAGGGTAGTCTGACTTACCGAATTTTCCAACTAACCGGAAATACAGTAATTGCAAAAAAAATCTATATTACCTCCCCAGTAATTGCAAATTATATGTGATTACTTGTTTATTAACACTAAACTAAAGAAACATTTATAAAGCAATAAAGATAAACAATGAAACCAGTTCAGTGCATGTCATCAGCTCGGCTAGGATAGGAGGTTGTCTTGGTGGAGGGATGCAACAGTTATTTAATTACGTAAAGTTTTGCACTTATTTACTTCACTTTGCAATCAGTTAAACTAAAATGTAATACATGGAGTATAATAAACTAAAATGTAGCTCTTGGAATAAAAGAAACTAAATTGTAACCCTTGGAATAAACACTTAGTCACACCCCGGTCACAATTCCACTCAGTGGAAATTCCACCTTCTGCAGTGCTGCTTTGGGTGTCTACTCTTTCCTCTTTTCCTTCCTTCTTCTTCTGTCTTTCTTTCCTTCATTCTCTCCTCTTCCTTCTGCCTGCAGGTGACTTTACACTCCCGCTTCTGTCTTTCCTTCATTCTTTCCTCCTCTCTCTATCTATGGGTGACTCTGCACAGAGTGACAAGCCATATTGTTTCCTGTACACCAGGAAACCATTTACTATGCTGGGTGGTAACCATATAACCAGATTATGGCATCTGGTGGTTTAGTGGGTAATTAAGGTGCTCCTGGCAGATTGAGCCTATGTAGGTTTCTATCCAAGGGGTAGTTGGGGTGTATTGCTCACGTAATGCCACTCAGGGATGAGTGAGGCTGGTTGCTCTCATCTTGAATGTCAGGATCAACTTGCCTAGCCCCGGGCTTCTACACTCCTAACGGGGCAACATAGGATTGGGTGGCTGGATGAATGGATGGATAATCTTTTGAGCTGCCTATTTCTTACTAGTTAATGTTTAATATATATAAACATTGTAACCCAGAAACTGACATGATAAAATGGGGCCCAAAGCATAGCAGATAAATAAAACAGACTTGGGACTGTGTGGGTGGGCAGAGCCTGTGATCCATCTCCATTATTTACCCAGTGTGACAAAAATGAAAAGTAAAAGTAAGCCTGTGGAAACTAAATCGCCTAAGGGGTTCAGAGTGACATTGAGGAATGTGGGTAGTGTGAAGGGTAGAGCAGGGTAAGTGGTGGACACTGAGTAGGAGGTGGGTTGATGTCTGCTGCCTACAGGAAGTCATGTTCAGGGAAGGACCAGCTAGGATCATTGTTAGGAACAAGTGTACATATAAGCTATTTTGGCAAGGAAGTGTAGATGGATATTGTGGTGTGGGTCTGATGGTTGAGGAGAAATGGGTGAAATGTGTCACGAATTTAATGAGAGTAAATGAAAGGATTATAGCAGTGAAAATGTTGTTTGACAAACTCATGATTTCATTTATATTGACTTATGTCCCACTGGCTGGTTTGGATAATGAAGAAAAAGGCAGATTCTTGGATGACGATACATGTGGCTGGTGGAATAGGGGATGATGAGATTAAGTTCTGGGATTACTTGATATGTGTGGTTTGTGGTATGGGGAATGATGAGGCTGTAGTGTTGGGTGGGGACTTGTAAGTGGTCATGTGGATGAAACAGCTCAAGGATATGAAGGGGTTTATGGAGGATGTGCATATGGTACATGGAATGCAGAAGGGAAAAGGATATTCAAATTTGAGAAGGCAATGAACGTGATTGTGTGTAACATACATTTTAGGATAAAGAGTAGACTGATTACATCTGAGTCTGGAGGAAATAGTAGCTAGATTGATTTCCTGGTTTGGAAGGCTGATAGGAGGTTGGTGAAGGATGTTAAAGTTATAGGGAGTGATGAGTGTGTTCAGCAACACAAATTGCTGGTATGAAACATGGTAGATGCCCCCTTTGGTATGAGATTAGCATCACATTGCCTGTGATTTGAACCAGAGGACAAGATATTGACAGCTTTGGAGGGAAGGTCCTCTTAACTAATGAGGCATAATCAACTGGTCTGCATTTTGATTTTTTTTTCTGCTGATTTAATGATTCATGCTGATTTGTACAATTCGAGAGTGCTTGTTTATAATATACTTTCAAAAATTATGTAGAACGTCAAAATTTTTCTCAAAACACGAGTATGGAGGGATGGAGTGGAGAGGTACATGAGAGAGGGGGGTGTGAGTTGGGAGCGGGGTAGTGAAATGGTGGAGGACAGAGCGACATGGAGGCGATTTGTTTGTGGCTACCCCGTGCGGGATTGAGGTGTCTGGCAATAGATAGATGGATAGATGAGTATATTTACACAGTAAACGGAATACAGCTGGCATTAAACAGCACTGTAATGGAAATTCACTGGAATAACTACTTCAAAATGCATGAATGTGTTGTGCAAGACAATTGATTAGCACTGGCAGTTGATCTAAGGCTGGAATTTCCTTCTCTTATACTTTCTAGCATATTCAGTGTCCGAACAGTTGCGCTGCAAGCACCAGCAGTAGTCTGCCATCATGTTGGCATTCCATCTCCCCCGATACCTGTGCTCCATCACCTTGTTGTCCTGGTGAAACCTTTCACCTTGTTCTTCACTAGTTGTACCGAGATTCTCTGGGAAAATTTTCATGTGACTGTGGAAAAAATGCACTTTCTCGCTCATTTTGCCTCCAAGTCTCAACGATGTCAGGAGAGTTTCCACGATGGATTCATAGTTTTCCGCTTTCTCGTTTCCAAGAAAATTTGAAACTACATTGGCAGATGCAGTCCAGCAATCTTCATCACCTGGTGTCATGGACTTCATGAATTCCTCATCCTTCATGAGCAGCCTTATTTGTGGGCCGTCGAATATTCCCGCCTTGAGTTTTTCATCCGAAAGTGCAGGGAACTTCAAGCAGAGGTATTGGAAGCATGTGCTTTCCTTGTCGAGAGCTTTTACAATTTGTTTCATCATACCTAATTTTATATGTAGTGGGGGCAGTAGAACCTTCTGAGATTGAACTAGTGATACATTTTTGATGTTCTCTCCTACTGTGAACTGTTCTCTGGATGGCCATTCCTTCCGTATCCAATGTTCCTTCTTTGCACGGCTGTCCCAGAGACATAGAAAACAAGGAAACTTGGTGTATCCTCCTTGCTGCCCTAAAACCATCAGTAGCACCATCAAGTCACCGCACACCATCCAGTTGTGATCACTGTATTTGATTTTTTCAAGAACAAATTCTATTGTGTCATATGTTTCAAGTTGACTGAATGACCAATAGGAATGGAGGCAAGTTTGTTGCCATTGTGCAGTATCACACACTTCAAACTACTCTTCGAACTGTCAGTAAAGAGCCACCATTCCTTTTTTTTTTTTATGCAGGGAAGAAAGAACCAAAGGCCATGGGCCCGCAAACTGTTCCTTCCAAAAAGAAAACAAAGACAATACAAAAGAAAGCCAAATTCAAGATCCGTTCATTTCGAGATGCCTAGACACACTGCGTTTGAATGACTGGAGATCGTAGGAAGTAGGAAATACAGACAGAGGGAGACAGTTCCAGAGCTGACCAGTTGCATAAATGAAGGACTGGGAGTAATGGTTAATTCTTGCATTAGAGAATTGGACAGAAAAAGGATGAGAGTTTGTTTCTAGACTGGTACTACGTGCCCGTCGTAGAGGTGGAGAGATGCAAGCAGGCAGTTCAGAGGAGCAGTGGCCATTGAAGTAGTGACAGAAAAGAGATAAAGATGCAACAGTCCGGTGAAAAGACAGAGGTTGAAGGGAGCCAGTAAGAGGAGGAGAGTTAATGAGATGAAAAGCCTTTTTGACTCCACCCTATTGAGAAGAGCTGTATGTGGAGAGCCTCCCCACACATGAGAGTTGTACTCTGTACATGGGTGAATAAAACCCGTGTATTAATAACTGTGCAGGGGTAAAGAAGCTTCGGAGTCGGTTTAGCACACCTAATCTCTTGGAAGCAGATTTCACCAGAGATGCAATATGTTCTTTCCAAGATAAATCCCGAGTGAATGAAACCCCAAGCATGTTCAAGGATGATGCAGGACCGAGCTGGACATTATTAAACATTAGTGGATACTCCTGTGGAAGATTTTGTAGGGTGGTAGATGTAAGAACTGAGTTTTTGATGCATTAAAAACGATTAAATTTACCCCAGTCAGAGATACGAGCTAAGTCAGACATTAGGTGTGCCATAGCCTCATCCCTTGCTTGTTAAAGTAACTGCTGAGATGGACGTTGCGGGAACTGAATGGAAAAGTGAAGGGTGGAATCATCAGCATACGAGTGGATAGGGTTAGATGTACAGCTTAGAAGGTCATTGATGAATAAAAGTAAGAGAGTTGGTGATAGGACAGAGCCCTGAGGAACACCACTGTTGATAGATCTAGGAGAAGAACGATGGCCGTCTACAACAGTGGCTATAGAACGACCAGAAAGAAAAGCTAGAGATGAAGGCACAGATAGAAGGATAGAAAGCGTAAGAGGGCAGTTTGAAAATTAAAGATTTATGCCAGACTCGATCGAAAGCCTTTGAGATGTCAAGTGCAATGGCAAAGCTTTCGCCAAAGTCCCAGAAGGAGGATGACAAGGAGTCTGAAAGGTAGGTGAGAAGATCACCAATGGAGCGTCCCTGACGGAACCCATACTGACGATCAGAAAGAAGGTTGTGATAGGAAAGATGCTTTAAAATTTTTCTGTTAAGAATAGACTCGAATACTTTTGAGACACAGGATGTTAAAGCAATTGGACGATAGTTGGAGGATTGGGAATGGTCACCTTTTCTTGGGACTGGCTGAATGAGAGCAAACTTCCAGCAAGAAGGAAAGGTACAAATTGACAGACGAAGGTGAAAGACTTTAGCTAGGCAGGGTGTAAGCACAGAAGCACAGTTCTTGAGGACAACAGGAGAGACTCCATGAGGCCCATATGCCTTGTTAGTTTTGAGGCCAGTGATGGCAGAAAATACATCAGCTGAAGAAGTTTTAATGTCAGCCATGAGGAAGTCAGAGGGGGGATTTGATGGAGGAACAGCAGTGGAATCATCTAAGGTGGAATTGGAGGAGAAAGTCTGAGTGAAGAGATCTTCTTTATGAGTAGAAGAAATAGCTACAGAGCCATCGGAGTAGAAAAGAGAGAGGATGGAAGGATGGTGAGGTAAAGTTGTTAGGTTTTTGGCAAGGTGCCAAGGTGAGTTGGAGAGTTGAGAACATTTAGCGCGGATGAAATTATTTTTTAGCAGAGCGAAGAACAGACTTAGCATGATTCCGGGCAGAAACATAAGAAAGATGTGATTCAGGGGTGGGTTGGTTTCATTACCTTTTACAGGCCCTCTTCTTGTTGCGGACAGCATTAGAACAAGCATGATTAAACCAAGGCTTTCTTGCATTAGGCAAAAGATATGAGAAAGGAATGTATGCTTCCATGCCCGAGAGAATAACCTCCGTAATGCATAAAACACACGCAGATGGCTCCCGGCCATGGAAGCAATAATCATTCCAGGGAAAATCAAAGAAGTACTGCCTGAGGGCCTCCCAATCCGCAGCTCCAAAGTGCCACAGACGATGTTTCTTTGGAGGGTCCACAGGCCACACCGGAGCGATAGGACAGGTTAAGGTAATATGGTTATGATCGGAGGAGCCCAAAGGAGAGAAAAGATTAGTAGTGTAAGCAGAAGGATTAGATGTAAGGAAGAGGTCAAGTATGTTGGAGCTCTCTCCAAGACAGTCAGGGATGCGGGTAGGGTGCTGTACAAGCTGCTTAAGGTCATTAAGGATAGAAAAGGTGTAGGCCCACCTCCACAGTGAAAAAGGTTGGAAAAGAGAATATTGTTTCATGTTATTTCATATTACTGTATTGAGAAAGAAGTTGACTCGCAGTGATGTTACAGTGAGTGGAGTGAGACTAGAGTTGGTGAGAGAGTTCAGATACCTGGGTACAGTGATAGAAAAGAGAGGAAAATGTGTAAAAGAAGTGGAAAGAAAAGAGAGGAAAATGTGCAAAAGAAGTGGAAAGTAAAGTGACACAGGGAAGGAAAGTAGCTGGTGCTCCGAAGACCTTGATAAGAAACAGAGGCTTGAGTGTTGCAGCTGCTCGAGGCTCACATGAAGGAGTGTTAGAGCCATCTTTAACATGTGGATGTGACTGTGGTGTGGCATGAAAATGAGAAGCCAAGAATGAGAGCAGTGAAGATGAGACTGCTGAGGAATGTATGTGGAATACAGAGAGTGGATAGGATACGAAATAATGTGATTCATGAAAGATGTGGAGTGAGGAAGTCTATGGACACCAGAATCAAAGAGTGTACTGAGATGTAATGGTCATGTAGAGAGAATGGATAACAA
>JAGKTI010010435.1:0-10509 GCA_018397915.1 Birgus latro
TGAGCAAGTCTCCCTCACCCTCCAGCGTGCTGCTGCAGAAAGTAGTCTCCTCTCCAAACCCCCCACCTCTCTCGTCAAAGACCACTGGTTCTATGATGAAAGGGTCCACGAGCTGAACCACAGGCTCAATGCAACTCGCAAGGTACATCAGAGACCACCTTCCTCCATCACCAGGAAATAAATGGCGGCAGTAGGGCATCACGTATCGCGGCCTGGCTATGGTGGTGCAGATTTCTCAATGCACACTCTTCCCTAAAATAGATGTGGAAGAAGATCAGGCATGTGTCTGACAGTAGTGCAATCCAGAGTGTTGCCCCCTCCGACATGCTTCCCTAGAGCATGTCTACCTGCCCTCCTACGACAGGATGGCATAAGGAGAATTGCATCACTCTGGACCCCAGGGACAGCGGAATACTTCACAGACGGGTCAGCCACTGCTAAAGGGTCAGCAAGTGCCGTATTCGCCAGTGAAGGCAGTGTTGAGTCCTGGTGGCTCCCCTCCAGAGCCTCCGCATACAAGACGGAGCTTGTCGCTATCTAGGAGCCCTCGAGCACGCCAGCCAACACCACCACCAAAGGATAGTTATACACACTGACTCGCTGTCGTCTCTGCATTGCCTTCGATCACGACACTTCTCTGACAATGTGAATCTGCTGGCCTCAATCATTGTTGTGGCTGACTCCATCTCACAGAGTGGAGGAGAGATTTACCTCCACTGGCTGCTTTACCACGTGGGAATCTCAGGCAAGAAGGGAGCTGATGCTGACGCTCGCTCAGCAACCACCCTACCTGACATCAGTATCCCCCTCAAGACGAGGATTTCTCACATCAAACGGAGAGCCACAGCCAACATCTCCAGGCTCAGTCTATCAGAGCTCGAAGAGTGAGTTGCAAACGGCTCATGCTCTGCAACGCAGAACGGAAGAGTTACCACCTACAAGCCCCTCTCTGCCCCACCTTGCACACCTAACTCGCTCATCGTGCGCCTGTGTTGCCTACGAATGGGCTACCCCTGCATCTCAAAAATAGCAGGGAGGAACCTGGAACCCTGCCCTAACTATCACCAACATGAAGAGTGGCCTCTCAACAACTACCTGCTTAACTGCCCCGCCACAGCAGCCCTTCACTCTGCCCTACGAGGCAGACTCATAAGAAGAATGTCTGCATTTGATACAGCTGCCGAGATTTTAGATCTATCCTCCACCCCAGAGGCTATATTCTCCTACCGTCCCCCTCGATAACCATACCCTCCCCCCCCCATTAAACCTCCATTCCACCCTGACGGGCTTCATTCTGCCCGTGTCCATACTAATCAAATAGATGGACGAATCTTAACTACCATCTGCTTCATAACTTACGCTTACTGAATACATCATGCAATCACAACATGGCATTCAACTTTTTGGAGTCAAGTTCCATCAGATGAAAACATAGGTAGTAGTGGCAAAGTTTTGTGGCCACATGCCATACTGGCACAAACCCATGTGATGTAGTCGGGTACAATGTGTGGTGTGTAAAGTGCATGTAGTGTAATCCACATTGGACAGTTAGAGAAAAGTGTTTGGGGAGAGTATGCTTGTTTACTCTCCGTGTTAGTGGCACACAGGAATAGGTCAGCAAAGGGGAATGGTCAAGAGAGCCATGAGGGCTAGTGAAAAACGAGCTCCAGCTCTCCGTATCACCAGCTTTCCCATCCTCCATGGGAGTACCACCCTGATTGGCTGGTCCTGCAGCCTACTCCCTAATATTTTATATTGTGAGGACAGATCTTATTTTTACTATACAAGTATTTTCCAGTCTAACTTCCTAATTTCATTTTAGGAATACCCAAGCTTTGTTTTATGCTAACACTGACGCACTTGCATCATAAAGAATGCCCATGTAATGTCGTCTGTCACCAGGATGACGGAGGAGCGGGAACACTGCTCCGTGGCCAACATGATATCCAGTGCTCGGCGACTCTCAACCCCCCCCGGGGGGGGGGAGACAATAAATGCCCCCACCATCAGCCCCTCTCCCGGTGACAACTCACAGAGCTGCCTGGAACCACTGTCTGACTCACTTCTTCTTCATTTCTGTAACATTCGCGGCCTTTCCTCTAACTTTCGCTCTGTTGAACACCACCTCTCCTCTTCTAAACCTCACCTTCTCTTTCTCTCTAAGGCTCAGCTGTCTGAGACAACTGACAGCAAACCCTTTTCTGTATCCTCCTACTTTCTCTATTCTCATTTCAAAGCCAAAGGTGGCTGTTGCGTATATGTACGCAACGATCTATCTTGCTCTCGTGTTCCTGAACTTGATTCTTCTGAATTCTCTACTTTCTGGCTTCGGCTCTCTTGTCATTCTCTGACTAAATTTATCTGTGCTGTTTACTTATTTCCTAACTCTACTGACTATCAAAAATTCTTTGACTATCTTACTTCTACGATGGAACACATTCTATCCATTTCTCCTTTCTCTGAAATCTCCATTCTAGGAGATTTCAATGTTCACCAGCACCTTTGGCTCTCCTCTCCTTTCACTGATCCACCTGGTGAACAAGCCTACATCTTTTCTATCCTTAATGACCTAGCGTAGCTTGTACAGCACCCTACCCGCATCCCTGACCGCCTTCGAGAGAGTTCCAACATACTTGACCTTTTCCTAACAACTAATCCTTCTGCTTACACTGTTAATTTTTTCCCTCCGCTGGGCTTCTCCGATCATAACCTTATTACCTTAACCTGTCCTATTGCTCCGGTACGGCCTGTGGACCCTCCAAAGAAACGCCACCTGTGGCACTTTGGAGCTGCAGATTGGAAGGCCCTCACGCAGTACTTCTTTAAGTTTCCTTGGAATGATTATTGCTTCCATGGCTGGGAGCCATCTGAGTGTGCCTTGCGCATTACTGAGGCTATTCTCTTGGGCATGGAAGTATACATTCTTTTCTCATATCCTCTGACTACTGCAAGAAAGCCTTGGTTTAATCATGCTTGTTCTAATGCTGTCTGCAACAAGGAGAGGGCCTATAAAAGGTACCGGAGCCAATCCACTCCTGAATCACATCTTTTATACATTTCTGCCCGAAATCGTGCTAAGTCTGTTCATCGCTCTGCTATAAAAAAAATTCATCTGTGCTAAATGTTCTCAACTCTCCAACTCGAATTCTTCCCGCTCCTTCTGGCACCTTGCCAAAAACCTTTCTAACAACTTTACGTCATCATCCTTCCCTCCTCTTTTCTACTCTGGTGGCTCTGTAGCTATTTCTTCTACTGATAAAGCAGATCTCTTTGCTCAGACGTTCTCCTCCAATTCCACCTTAGACGATTTCGGTGCTGTTCCTCCATCACTTCCCCCTTCTGACTTCCTCTTGACTGACATTGAAATTTCTTCAGCTGATGTATTTTCTGCCAGTCCCAAAGAAGGGTGACCATTCCTAACCCGCATATGGGCCTGATGGAGTCCCTCCTGTTATCCTCAAAAACTATGCTTCTGTGCTTACACCCTGCCTAGGTAAACTCTTTCGCCTTTGTCTATCAACTTGTACCTTTCCTTCTTGCTGGAAGTTTGATCTCATTCAGCCAGTCCGAAAGAAGGGTGACCATTCCTAACCCTCTAACTATTGTCCAATTGCTTTAACACCCTGTATATCAAAAGTTTTCGAGTCAATTCCTAACAGAGAAAGCTTAAAGCATCTTTCCATTCACAACCTTCTGTCTGATCGTCAGTATGGGTTCCGTCAGGGACGCTCCACTGGCGATCTTCTCACCTACCTTTCAAACTCTTGGTCATCCTCCTTTCGGGACTTTGGCGAAAGCTTTGCCATTGCACTTGACATCTCAATGGCTTTTGACCGAGTCTGGCATAAATCTTTATTTTCCATACTGCCCTCCTACGGTTTCTATCCATCTATCTGTGCCTTCATCTCTAACTTCCTTTCTGGTCATTCTATAGCCGCTGTTGTAAACGGCCATCATTCTTCTCCTAGAACTATCAATAATGGTGTTCCTCAGGGCTCTGTCCTATCACCAACTCTCTTCCTTTTATTCATCAATGACCTTCTAAGCTGTACATCTAACCCTATCCACTCATATGCTGATGATTCCACCCTTCACCTTACCATTCGGTTTCCGCAACGTCCATCTCAACAGTTACTTCAACAAAATCGGGATGAGGCTATGGCACACCTAATGTCTGACTTGGCTAGTATCTCTGATTGGGGTAAAATAATCTTGTTATTTTTAATGCATCTAAAACTCAGTTCTTACATTTATCAACCCGACAAAATCTTCCTCAGGATTACCCACTAATGTTTAATAATGTCAAACTCAGTCCTGCATCATCCTTGAATATGCTTGGAGTTTTATTCCCTCGGGATTTGTCTTGGAAAGAACATATTACATCTCTTTTGAAATCTGCTTCGAAGAGATTAGGTGTGCTAAGCCGAGTCAGAACTTTCTTTACCTCTGCACAGTTGTTGACTTTGTACACGGGTTTTATTCGCCCGTGTATGGAGTACAACTCTCATGTGCAGGGAGGCTCCCCTCATGCAGCTCTTCTCAATAGGGTTGAGTCAAAGACTTTTCGTCTCATTAACTCTCCTCCTCTTACTGATTCCCTTCAACCTTTGTCTCTTCGCCACACTGTTGCATTTTTATCTCTCTTCTATCGCTACTTCAATGGTCACTGTTCCTCTGAACTGTCTTCTTGCATCCCTCCACCTCTACGACGGGCACGTAGTACCCGTCTAGCAACAAAGTCTCATCCCTTTTCTGTCCAACTCTCTAATGCAAGAGTTAACCTTTACTCCCAGTCCTTCATTTATGCAACTGGTCAACTCTGGAACTGTCTTCCTCTGTCTGTATTTCCTACTTCCTATGATCTCCAGGCTTTCAAACGCAGTGTGTCCAGGCATCTCTAAATGAACGGATCTTGAATTTGTCTCTCTTTTGTACTGTTTTTGCTTTTTCTTGGAAGGAACAGTATGCAGGCCTGTGGCCTTTGTTTCCTTCTTCCTTGCATAAAAAAAAAATTCATTGCACAATTTTGTTACCGCATAAGTTTACCAAAGTCTCTGTTCGTGTTGTGGGTGCAAAAGAAGGAGTGGATGTACTAACCCTACCTGAGACATGTTGTATGAATGGCTAAACTTACAGTATGAGTCGGTATTGTGCACTGTGCGGGAGGATGGCTTATGCTACCTGTACTTAGCCAACACTACTAATGCACCACTTAATCTACATACGGAGACACAGATTGGTGATTTCTTGGTATACCCAGCGGCCGTACGTGTGTGCCAGGACTTCCACTCTCTGTTGCAGGTGTGCGCTCAGTTGCTCAGTCCACCGCCATTACCACCCCATCTAAACTTGAATCTCATTTGAAACAGAGTGACTATCCTGAGTACAGAAGTCAGTTGCTTAATTTTCTGTGAAGACTATTGTGAATTAGTACCCCTACCTGGTGAGAACCTGGGCAAACCTAGCTTAATCCAGTATAATAATACCTTACAGCCTGAAGCTCAACCAGTATATATCCCTGCCTACCATTTACCACACAAAGAAATGCCAACAAGCTTATCGTTTCATTCAGGAAATGTTGGAGTCCAACGTCATCGAACACTCTGACAGTCCGTGGAACAGTCCTCTATTCCTCGTTCCAAAGAAGGATAGTGAATTACGATCACTCATAGATTATAGATGCATATGTGCACTGACTCTCCCAGACAGATTCCGAATTCCCATACTCACTGATTTGCTGGAATCCCTAGGAGAAAAGAATTGTGTTTTCTCCTCCCAAGATCTTTTGAGTGGCTACTGGTAAGTAGAAACTGAGGAATCACCTCGACCAATCACTGCTTCCAGCACCCCATCTGGTCACTGCCAATTCTGTAGACTCAAATTCAGTTTGAGAAATTCACCGTCGGCGTTCATGCAGCAAATTCATACAGTTTTCGCCGGCATGATAGGTCACTCAGTCTTTACTTATCTAGATGATGTCATAATCGCTAGTCACTTTGTAGAGGAACACTTAGAGAAATTGGCCGAGGTATTCACTAGGCTCAAACAAGCTGCACTTAAAATCAAATTGTCAAAATGCTATTTTTTTATGTAAGAGGCTACAGTTCCTAGGTAATATCGTCGATGCTCACGGAATTCATACATCAAATGACAAGGTATGTTGTGCCGTAACAAACTTCCCTACTCCCACCAACACAGATGCAGTACGCAGTTTTCTCGGTCTTAGTGGGTACTATCGTTGTTTCATTAAAGGGTATGCATAAATTGCTGCGCCGTTAACAAAACTGTTTAAAGAAGGACACGCCTTTTGTGTTGTCAGAAAAAGTAACTGCCTTTACCACCTTGAAAACAGCTCTTTTACAAGCTTCAGTTTGGGCATTCCCTGACTATTCCGAACTATTTCTTCTATGTACTGATCCTTCCGGATCCTTGGTGCCACTCTCATGCAAACTGACTCCGACGGAAAGAAACGTGTCATTGCCTATGCCAGTCGTGTATTAAACTCCGCAGAAAAGAATTACTGTGTAACTCACTGGGAAGCTTTAGCCATGGTCTGGGTTCTGAAACATTTTCGCGACATCGTCTACGGTTACCCAGTTCACCTCCAAACAGACCATCTTCTGTGTGACTTGTTTCGGGGACACAACCTTACAGGTCGAATTGCACGTTGGGCAGTCACTGTTAGTGACTATAATCCAACATTTGAATACGTTCCCGGGAAGTCAAATGTTGTAGCCGATGGTCTCTCGGCATGTAGCCACAGTCTCGACTGGTTGTGACGTCAATTTGGCGTTCAGTTATAACACACTCTGTGGGTTTCAGTGTGTTGATCCTCTATGATCTCAGGTCATATACTTTCTAGAGTCCGGTGATGATTCTTCCTTGCCCAAGTTACCAGTCCGTGTCTCTGATTTCTTCCTCAACAATGAATTAATCTACAGAAACTCGGTGCTCACAGTTAACATTGTGCCTCACCGCGATGTTAAACAACTAGTCATTCCCACAGACTTGATTCCCGTGTCACGAATTTTCTACATCGTAAAATTATGTAACGTAAATTGTGACATTAAGTGATTTTGCTGGAGGAACGAATTATTATGAAATGTACGATGTTTCACTCGTTCTCTCAAACCGTCCGCTCACGTGCTTGTATTCGCATCAAGTTGTCAAAACTTTTGTCATTCTTTCGCGAGTGATTGTTTTTATGTGTGTGCGGTGCATTCCTCTGAGCGATAATTTCTGAATTATCGCTTCCGCCTCCCGACCGTTAATCGGCCACGCCCCTTTCTCACACTCTTCACGTTGGGCACTCAAAATCAGAGTTAGTCTGACTGTAGACACGGTGCATTGCGGTACGCATTGCGAAGGCTAGAGTTATTATCTTAGCAATTTCAGATCTCAGCTTGTATTGGCGTGTATCCCGAAAGCTCCCACCTGTTGGCGATTGTCACAGCAGCTCGGTCTCATCTATACCGATTAGTATTTCCTTTTGTTTTCCTAGGCATAAGTTTTGGGATATTTAGCTGTTTGTCTGAGTGTTTGAGTGAGTGCATTTCCCTTTCTTGAGTTGAATTGCAGTCATGTAACAAATTTATTTTCTTGTATTCAATAAATTTACAGTTCGTTTTTTGAGCTTTGTTAAATGTAACAGTCGTGTTTAATTTTCCCACATATTTAATACAGTTTTGCTACTCCACGTTAGCACAACTCTTTGTATTAAATCACGACTGGTACTTAGGCCAGCTTTTGGCATTAATCCTTAAATCCGTTGTGCTAGCTAGGAGTTTGGCTCAGCCAAGATCCTGATTATTATTATTATTATTATTATTATTTTTGAATGTTAAGGGGAGAAACTAACTTTCTCAGAGGCCAACGGTACAATATTACAGCCTACTTGAGCGTCTAGTCTCTGCTGTGTACCGTTGAGAAAGTCTATTAATTCTCGACTCTAGAGGATTGGCGAAGTAAGCCAGCGTAAAGTGAAATCGCCACTTGATTTCACGAGTCTATTCTCTCTTAGTAAATGACTCGATAGTCATTCCTAGCACACATAGCTATATATTGTATACTCGAATTATACAGTATTACATTACCCTCGTGGATTACATATTTTCTTTTTGAATTACATAAATTCCCCCTGACATCTGGCGACCTCATTCCAGGATAAACTCCTAGCTTGAAATTATTATTACCGAATCACTTACTCACTCTTACTTATCAGTCTCAGTTGTCACTCAGTCTCAAAACTAAGCACGATGGAGACTACTTCAAACGTGCAAGACGCTAAGGACATGGGGCTTGCTAACCCCCAGGAAATTCTAGATTTTGTCCTGTCGTGCTGCAATTACGAGCTGCAACGTGAAAATGCCGCCCGAGAAGAGCGGAAAATTCAGCGTGAGCATGAGAAGGAGCAGCGCGAGTATGAGGAACGGCAGAAAGAGAAGGAGCGGGAGGAATGGCAGAAAGAGAAGGAGCATGAGGAATGGCAGAAAGAGAGGGAGCGCGAGAGCAAGGTACGAGAGCGTGACAAAGCACGTGAACATAAGCGTGCTGAGCGCGAGGCACGTGAAGAATGTGAGCGTGCCGAGCGTGAGGAACAAGAGCGAGAGCGTAAACACGAGCTGGAAATGCTGAAGCTTAAGCGAGACTCCTTGGCTTCAGGCACATCGGGTGCAGCTAATCCAAGCTCTACTACTGCTCTCTCAGCACCTTTTCTAGCAACTCCACGTCTCAAGCTTCCTTCTTACAAGGAAGGCGAGCGAATTGAGCCATTTATAGCTCGTTTCGAAGACATGGCAAACCTGTACGATCTGGATGAGGCAGCTAAGCGGCATCAGTTCCTTAGCTTGTTTGAGGTCCCTGCCCTCGACATTCTCAACAGAATTCGCGGAGATAATCTCACGTATGAGATGATGAAGACCGCACTCATTAAAGCGTACAGTCTTACTGTTGATCATGCTAGAAATCAGTTCATGAAGGCGCGTCTCCAGGAAAAGGAGACAGCTGTTCAGTTCCTTGACCGTCTCACGGCATATTTAGGCGAGTGGATGGAGAAGGACGAGACTCCCAGCACACGAGAGAGAATGATCGACCTCGTGCTGCGCACACAGCTGGAAAAGTCGTGGCCTGCTGAGCTTATGGCCCAGCTCAAGATGTCCAAAGTGAAGGACGCAACCCAAATGGTAGAAAAGGCTGATGCTTTCTTTAGTGCGTACGGGTACGAAACTCGTAAGCAGAAGTCATGCAGTAAGAAAGATACTGCTAAGTCTGGTAAGCAATCCCAGACTGAACCCCAGCATCAAGGCCGTTCTCAAAATAATGGTCATGGTCCAGGCAAATGGCAGAAGGACCAGGGGCTGAATACACAGAAACCTGACTGGAAGAGGCACAACAAGTATCCTAACCAGCAGCAGTACCCAAAACAGCAGCAGTATCAGCCACGCAATCGGCCAGCGGGACTAACCATTTCGACACCAGCACCAGTGGATCGGAGGCAGGAGGCAAACGCAGCCTTTATTCCCCAACAGGCGCATGATGGTGTCGTCCCCACCAGCACAGCTCCTCCTTCACAGTGGTCTAGTCCCCCTCAGATGGTGAACTCTCCTCCACAGGCCGTCAGTGCTCCTGCTCCCCAGATGGTGAGTACAACTCCTCGTGCACATAGTTCTGGTACGACCCCTAAGGCATATAGTCCTGTCAGGTATGAAGAGTTGTGTGCCATGCAGCCATATCAATGGCTGGCCGCTTCCTCCACAGGCCCTCCCACAGGTAACAGTGCCTTCCATGTTCAGCCAGGGTTTGCCGGAGGTGTTTCTGTTAATGTTCTGAGAGACAATGGTTCCTCAGGCTACACTGTCAGGCAGGGTCTTGTTCGTCCTGAAGAATATACAGGCAGACAGATTCAAGCTCAGCTTATTGACGGATCAGTGAGATTGTTCCCTGAGGCACGTATTCAGGTAGCATCTCCCTTTTACACAGGTTCAACAGTTGCAGTTGTCATGCAAGAACCTATGTTTGACCTCATAATAGGCAATATACCAGGTGCCAAGTGTAGTTGCACCACAGATGTTACTACTCAGACTTCGGCTACAGTAACACGAGCTATGGCCAAGCCTCCAAATTGTGTTGCTCCGGTGGCTATTGCATTGCCGCAAGATCTAATTTGTAGTCAAGATGTTGTCCAAGAGCAACAGACTGACCCGACCCTTGCTGTTGTGCGGAAGAAACAAAAGGGTAAAGTGACCAAGTATTCACGGGGTGGATGAGCCAGGTTCCTTCGTAAACAAGGACGGCTCTACCGTGAGTCACGAACACTCGAGGGCGAGGTTCGACTACTGTTTGTCATTCCCGCGAACTACCGCCAAGCAGTATTAGAATGGGGTCACTGTTTAGCATCAGGAGGTCATATGGGCAAAAAGAAAACCCAAGGCCGTATCCGTGCTGACTTTTTCTGGCCAGGAATGGGACAGGAAATTGATAGTTTTGTGCACTCCTGTAATGTGTGTCGAC
>JAGKTI010010435.1:15425-28524 GCA_018397915.1 Birgus latro
ACTATTTGAGAGAAAGCACCTAACCTACAAATCCTAAAACTAACAACCTAAAAGACAAATCGCTAAACTATGCTAAAGCCTACAATACAAATAGCTGAACCTACACTAACCGTAAAATTACTCCGACCAAGAGCACACCATCGACTGCAGATATATAATGCCTCTCTACATTACATACCTGCACTCATCACCTGGTGACTGTCAGTCAAGGCACAACCTAATATAGTGGACATCAATATATGAAAGAGAACCAAACGAGTCAGGAACATTTCCATATACGTCAGCTGTCGGCCCTAATTAGTACAACTTAACCAAGATGGTATAATGTATTTACATATTACGTACAGCAAGTGAACGACCTCGCTCAACAGACCACCATCGACTGCAAGTGCCCAGTACCTTTCTATATTGCGCGCTTGCACTCATCAGCTGGTGACTGTCAGGCGAGGAACGGGGTTTAATGTAGGGGACATCTATATTAGAAATAGATCAGTCGTAAGCAGGAACTATTTCAAATATATCAACTGTCAACCCTACTTAATAGTACAATATATACATATTAACAGTCAGTAAAAACAATAACCATATAGTAAAAAAGTCACATCACTGATCAGTCTGGTCTCTCTCAAGAAAGCCATCAATTTATCAGTCATAACAATGTCCCCATCACCAAGGATGATGGAAAGGGTGAAGGGGACGTCTGCTGCGCCGCAGTAATTTATAAGTGAAGCATGTTCACGAATAAATCGCCGACAGAGCAGGATATGACTGATAGATAACACAGCATCACAGATGTCACAGTGCGGTGGGAATCGTCTTTCCATATATGGTTTCATGTGTGTTAGGACGGTGACATTAAGCCGTAATCGTGCCAATACTTTTTCCTCCAGGCGACTGGGACAGTTAGCGGTATCCCAGTCGCCCAGGTATGGCTTACAAGTTGGAATATTAAGTCTGGTCCACTGACCTTGCCAGAGAAGATTTATTGATTTCTTTCCGAGAGAGAGACTCGACCGTAGATCACGAGGAATGTCCCAAGTCTCCTCGAGCTCTACTGCCGATTTTGCAAGTAAGTCAGCCTGCTCACTGCCGTAAATACGACAATGACCAGGCACCCAGATCAGCGTGAATGACTTGTCGCACAAATGCAATTTATTAATAATGCGGTCCTGGAGCTCGTGTGAGTCCGAAGTGCAAGATGCAGTTGCCTAAAGGGCTGATTTTGAATATGAAAAGATGACAAATGAGTCATGCCGAGAATTTATAACATAGTCTATGGCTTTGTCAATTGCAAAAAGTTCGGAGGTAAACACAGATGCATGAATCAGCAACCGATACCTGTGGGCACATTCAGTCGACCACACACTAGCACCCACACATTCACTAGACGTGGAGCCATCGGTGTACAACTGGTGGGACCCCAAGTGACGAATGATGATGTTACGAAACAAGTGGTGGACCTCCGCCTCCGGCACCTTGGTCTTAGGTGCTGGAAGCCATGATACATCAACAGTAAAGCCGGGTGGCTCCCAAGGCGCTATATTTTTAGTCACCAACTTGTCACAGTCACCGAGGTCCACACCAAGCTCATGAGTTAGTAAGTGGAGGCGAACGGCAAGTGGCCGACGCACCCCACGCATAAGATGGTGGTATTGACACAAGGGAGTACAAGCCACATTGCCGATATTACTTTTCCTTAGTGTTCTTAACCCGTAGAACAGGGCCAGGTGCTTGCAGCGAATACGGAAGAGAGGCACATTTGCCTCCACTTCCATTCGGGCTACCCGTGTACACAGGACGGCTCCAAGGCACATTTGCAAACATTTATTCTGTAACACATCCAATCCTTTCAACGTGGCATCGGATGTCGAGCCATTCACCTGTGCGCCATAGTCTAGCTTCAGTCTAATAAGGGACTTATACACCATTAATACAGATTTTCTGTCGGCACCCCAAGTTGTACCCACAAGGTACTTGAGGACATTTAACGGTTGAATTTTAAACAGCTGTAATCCTCATCAGCCTTACTTAAACTGATTATTAGTATGAAGCTGGAAATAAGAACATAGCCAGAGTTGGTATAAAGAATAAAAAACTGTGAAACAAGTGAGATATGAATAAAAAATAAAAAAAAGAAGTGGCATACTCTCCACAAGAAGCTTAGAAAAGATAGTCTCTGTGCCACAGGCAAACAAGAGCCATGCAGATACCTAGCAGAAGGGTTTTACATTTACAGTAGCTCTTACATATAACTTTTAACTAACATTCATATTAATTTTATACACTATATCAGTAGCTATCATAGCAACATCTCTTGATCATGGGTATTTATGTACAGCACCCTTTGGCAGTATGAGAGCATACCGGTGTACTGATAATGGAATGTAACAATGAGGATGTATGTACGGTATGTATGTATGTTGGCATGAAAACATCTATTCTATCAAAAAGCTGCACTGTACAGTAAGTTTTTTCTCTCTCATGAACCACTGAACCATTTTTTTTTATAGAATATTATATAGCTGTATAAGTTATTTAAAGATATTTTATCTGTTGATAACTGATTTAAACTCTAATAACAATTACTACTTTATTAAAGCGCAAATAATTCAGTTATTGCAATACTGGTATAGAGCTTTCAGATAAAAAACTACTGTTATCTTATACTTTACATTACAGTACTGGTATTGATACTGTACATGCAAGTACCAGTGGTTACCGTTACATCTACAACAGTAGTTTTTATATTTTGAACCTATTTTTAATAATACAGAATAATACAGACCTACTTTAACTTTGGGATCAATGTCTTAAATAAATGCAGTACAATAATTTATAATTTACTATATATTGAATAGTACAATTAATTCCAAGTTGTTGTCAGATAAATCAATGCCCTGACTCACTGCCGTATAGTGGCCATGCATCTGAACACAGACTTACTCTCTATATATATCGGAGTATACTGTATACAGCAACTACAATAATAAAGAAGGCTACAAAATGGCAGAAGGTAGATACCCACTGACTATAGGGTGAAATTTAAGTAGGTATGTGTTAATTTACATAAGTTCAAAAAGGAGTACTGATCTTGTAAACATAACCACCAGTATTATTTTACAGTGCCGTAGCTACAGTCAAATCCTTAAAAACCAAGTGACACATACAGTGATTCTAACTAGTGTCAGATATCCATTTGTTGGCTTTAATGGAGCCTTACACTCAGATATAGTCAGTATAGACTAGTTCCAGGAGGACGATGTGGAGATTAATAAGCTTTGTCCATTAGTCGTGTGTCTCTGCATCGCTCACCGATAGCTGTCCTAACACTTCAAGATAGGCTAGTTCAATGTATCAAATAGGAAGTCAAGTTCTCTACGATCCCAGAATATACCATGGGAAAGGGTGTGTAGGGGGAGGGGGGGTAGTGTCAAAATACGTAGCTAGATTTGTAGTGATAAAAGGCGGGTTTTACCGTGGACTTTCATTTTTATCCCAAGTACCTATCTACTTAAGTATAATGTGACAAAGTACATATTTACCCATGAGATAAAAGATCAGAATACTCGAATAATTACAACCAACTCCCCATCACACCGATGAAGTATTTGGTGCTTTATTTACTTTACTTTTTAGTCTATTTTCTCTCGTAGTAAAGGGGTCTCAGCCCCCCCAGATCAAGAAGTCTCTCCTGAATGAAATCGTATTGGTGTAATAATAAAATGCAAAATACATTATCGGACTAAAGAGGACAAAAGTTACCGTTAATAAAGTGGGTCTATCCTATTTCCAGTAGTGAAGGAAGTTACTCTCGTGGTTTACCCAAGGACTAGTGAGTGAGAGAATGGTGGCGACAGTGATGATCCTGGTTGGGTTCTTGCACATGCTGGAGTTGGGTTCTGAGTACTTCACCCATTTCTCATACAGCCCTGATTCCACCTATTGTAGGATTTAAGCACAAGAAGAGACACTTATATGTCTATGTGTGAAGTATAACTCGCTAAGAAAAGTGAAAGGTGAAAATACCGAACTCCCGTCTGTTCTGATAAAGCAGATCTCTTCGCTCAGACTTTCTCCTCCAATTCCACCTTAGACGATTCCGGTGCTATTCCTCCATCACTTCCCCCCTCTGACTTCCTCTTGACTGACATTAAAATTTCTTCAGCTGATGTATTTACAGCTGGAAGTTTGCTCTCATTCAGCCAGTCCCAAAGAAGGGTGACCATTCCCAACCCTCTAACAATCGTCCAATTGCTTTAACATCCTGTGTTTAAAAAGTGTTTGAGTCTATTCTTAACAGAAAAATTTTAAAGCATCTTTCCTATCACAACCTTCTTTCTGATCGTCAGTATGGGTTCCGTCAGGGACGCTCCACTGGCGATCTTCTCACTTACCTTTCGGACTCCTGGTCATCCTCCTTTCGGGACTTTGGCGAAAGCTTTGCCATTGCACTTGACATCTCAAAGGCTTTCGATTGAGTCTTGCATAATCTTTAATTTCCAAACTGCCCTTTTACGGTTTCTATCCTTCTATCTGTGCCTTCATCTCTAGCTTCCTTTCTGGTCGTTCTATAGCTGCTGTTGTAGACAGCCATCGCTCTTCTCCTAGATCTATCACCAGTGGTGTTCCTCAGGGTTCTGTCCTATCACCAACTCTCTTCCTTTTATTCATCAATGAATTTCTAAGCTGTACCTCTAACCCTATACACTCGTACGCTGATGATTCCACCCTTCACCTTTCCTTTCGGTTCCCGCAACGTCCGTCTCAGCAGTTACTTCAGCAATCAAGGGATGAGGCTATGGCACACCTAATGTCTGACTTGGCTCGTATCTTTGACTGGGGTAAAAATAATCTTGTTGTTTTTAATGCATCAAAGACTCAATTCTTACACCTATCAACCCGCCAGAATCTTCCTCAGGAGTACCCACTGATGTTTAATAATGTACAGCTCGCTCCTGCATCATCCTTGAACATGCTTGGGGTTTCATTCACTATGGATTTATCTTGGAAGGAACATATTACATCTCTTGTGAAATCTGCTTCCAAGAAATTAGGTGTGCTAAGCTGACTCCGAACCTTCTTTATCCATGCACAGTTGTTGACTTTATACACGGGTTTTATTCGCCCCTGTTTAGAGTACAACTCTCGTGTGCGGGGAGGCTCCCCACGTGCAGTTCTTCTCAATAGGGTGGAGTCAAAGGCTTTTCGTCTCATTAACTCCCCTCCTCTCACTGGCTCCCTTCAACCTCTGTCTCTTCGCCGCACTGTTGCATCTTTATCTCTTTTCTATCGCTACTTCAATGGCTACTGTTCCTCTGAACTGTCTGCTTGCATCCCTCCACCTCTACGACGGGCACGTAGCACCCATCTAGCAACAACCTCTCATCTCTTTTCTGTCCAACTCTCTAATGCAAGAGTTAACCGTTATTCCCAGTCCTTTATTTATGCAACCGGTCAACTTTGGAACTGTCTTCCTCTGTCTGTATTTCCTACTTCCTATGATCTCCAGTCCTTCAAACGCAATGTGTCCAGGCATCTCGAAATGGACAATGAATCTTGAATTTAGCTCTCTTTTTGTATTGTTTTTGTTTGTTCTTTGAAGGAACAGTTTGCGGGCCCACGGCCTTTGGTTCCTTCTTCCTTGCATTAAAAAAAAAAAAAAAAAGGTAGAGAAAACTCAGAACAAGCCAGTTTATACTTCACGACTAACGTGACATGAACAGTTTAACAATAGCTTGTGTGTGTGTGTGTGTGTGTGTGTGTGTGTGTGTGTGTGTGTGTGTTCATGCTATTTTAGAATAACAGCAATTAAAGATTAATATGTTATTGGCTTGGTACTTCTGTGATACACTGATACCTTTTAAAATACACGTCACTAAAAAAAAATATTAAACATACATAATCCCAGTAATCTTGGCAACAATTTTATAACCTGTGTGAAATAGCTTTTGGGAAGTAAGTTGGTATACAGTAGTTGCTATCCAGGTCATAGATGACGTGAGTGACTGCACGCACCATGGTCTCCATGCTGTTGGCTAATTCTACAATCTTGTAGGAGACTCGTTTTGTTCCCATCGGTTTCCCCAGTTCATGAAGTGGACCTGACGTGGCACTCTGAAACCATTAAGGCTGTCAAAAATTTTCTACTTTATGGTATAAGTTTATGGAATTTGGAAACACGAGTTTTTAGTAGTTCGAAAAAAATGGTGCATGTAAATGTCTGGCAAGAAAATTTGATTATATATTTAACATGTGAAGATAACGGATGACCCATAAGATACTGACTGAAAACAGCATCAGGAACTTAATTACCTATCAAAATCATGGGTCATACTGATTAAATAATTCGCTTCCTTATGGTGTTTAAGAAACTGTACATAGCAAAAAAAAAAAAATGTTTTCAACAGACAGAAATTATCTTAACCTTAGGGCAACCTGTTGCTGGGCTATGACAATTTCATGAATAGTTTAACCATCAGTTTAGGCAAAACTGGTATGGATATTATTTTCTGATGCCATAATTTACTAACAGCATACCAGTTAAAGTACAGCATTATGGACAGCTAATTAGATACTCTTACTTTTTATTAACCTGAAAAGCAACCATTCACTTCAATATATTTAATGATCAAACTGTTTGGAACAACAATTTTCCCAACATCAGAGTTGTCAAGGACATTCTTCTCTGATAGGGTTGGTCTATGTAAATATTTGACTGCCAGGAAGGACATAAGGTTGCCGACGTAGCTCTGTGTCAGCACCACCATCAACAGCATCCACACCCCCAGCATCACACGATCCCACCACCATCGACTCTTAGGTCTCTTTATATCTGCAAAACATCATTTAGTCAAACAAAAGATATGGATCACCTGAATGGCCTGTTATTGGAAGCTTTGGTGAAGTAAAAGTAGTGGTTATGGTAACCTGCCATTTATGAGATGAATTTCATTATCGTCTAACATAAGACAATGGTTAAGCCTCGTGAAACTATGTAGGCGAAACAAATGGCTCTTTTTGTATTCTCACAGAGAGAAATTGGCTAGTTCGAAAGCTAACAAGCCTGGATGCTGCCTACATTAACTCAGCCGTTCCCACTTAAACTAATCTCTCAGAGTCCCTCCAAGTTTAATCTGAAATTACTCAGTGTTAACTACAACATGGCAAACACTAGTTACCTTCGTGCAATAGAACTCGCGCTCAGTTGAAGGTGTTGGCATCTTTTATGCGTGGTTCTTGCATATCACTGGGAAGACAGAACCAGCATCACAGTGTATACTGCCAACAGTGCTGTCAGCACAGCAACCCAAACCTTAGATCCAAGAGGCAGCAGGAAGCCCCACGGGTACACCACAGGTCGACCACAGGAATCGAGAATAAGATAGTTTCCTATAAATGCAGATGGAGACTAGTCTATCCACTGGCTTCTGGTTATATCCATGAAAACTGGTCCCGGAGTAAAATCCACTTCCTGAAATATGTTTTTATAAAATATAATCAAGAACATTAGAATAATGTATGTCATGATATATTTCACAAAAGATTCACCTTTACCACAATAAACTACGGTGAGTAATTCGTCAGAAGGTTCACAAGTCGTTCTTTTGACTCAGTATATTTACTGTATTGATCACGACTTGTTATTTCAATAGAAGATATCCTCGACCTAAATATTTGAAAGGGAAATTGACAAACAATAATATTTGTCAGATGAAGTTTCTTACATGCTAAACATGAGGATCGAACTTTATGTACGGGAAAATACAACTACTGTACGATGCTGAAAGCTGCAGGAGGATAATTAAACTATGGAATCTACCTAAGCCACGGCTGCTTGTAAAAATAATAATGAAAGCATATAAACAGTAGGTCTACAGAATCTGGTTTTAATAAAAACAACTAGAAAAAGGCGTAGCAAAAATACTATCAAAAAGAAAAGTTCAAAATATATGGCTGAGAAAGAGAAGTAACTACGTGCCCTAAACCAGAGAGTATTCGGTTCACAGATGCTATATATACTCTTGTTCTAACTTGGCCCAAAATTGCCGTTCCACATTGAGAAGTTTGCTGAAAAAAACAGATTAATACTAGAAAAGGATGTTAGTGATAGAGCAGTCTTAGGCAGAGGGGGGAATGGGTAACATTGGTTTTCTCTGCCATCGAGCTTCGTCGTATAATCTGCAAAAGGACGAAAATCTGACCCAGGCTGAGGTAAACGAACAATAGAACTGATCTCACATGAAACGAGTCCCATCATGCCTGTCCAAGTTCCATCGCTTTGCAGTAGGCCCAAAGTCCTGTCGGGTGATCTTATGTACTTGTATCTGTCAGAGGGACGTGATTTAAGTACCTTTGATGATTTTGTAACACCTTTTCCTTAGAAAAATTAAGTCAGGAGAGTAAGTTCACCTTTATATTTTATTATTGCTAACAGTATTTATTTATCAAGCCCAAATATTTCCAGTCAAACATGGAGTGTATTAAAACAATATACATTACTAGCTCACGTGAAGTTCATGATTGTGGACAGCATCTCCATCATGTTCCCCGCTGCCCCCGCGAAGGTGAGTCGTTTGCCTTGTGGTGCCGTGGGGTCATCTTCTGTAATTGCCAGCTGAGACACAAACTCCTCCGCTGTCACTAGCACGTGTGGCCGGTGCGGGAAGGTACGGCGAGTTGGTGTGCAGTATAGTGTTGACTAGTAATGTCAATTGGATTAATAATATATTCTCAGGCAATGCATTTTTCATTCTGACAGTATGAATATATATTTATGTATTCCACACAAAACAGAACCTGGACATAATAAGCTTTTGTATTGCAGTATCAGTTGTGCTAAGTTTCTTCAGTTAAAGAAAACAACCCCGTTGATCGGCCATGTTGTTGCGTAGTGTTGGCATAACCTAAGGCCATTCACATTGTTCAAAATTATTACGAATAGGGCACAGCTAAATCACTTTAGATTCGAGAAAGCTGTTTCTAACAATTAGGTCAGTTGCTTTGTATACATTTTTTTTTTCTTTTTACTCTAACGTGTCCTTAAACTGTCATCTGCCCATCTTGAATGCTAAGTTATAACAATTGATCAACACTCGAATATGATGCTAGTCATAAAGAGGTATTATGGGAAGGATGTAGAGCTGTAGTAATGTCTTTTTCTGCCACTGACCTATGTGAAATAAGCTGCAAAAGGACGAAATTCTGATCATAGTTAAGGGGGGGGGGAAGTTACTGTACATCCATGTAAACTTCAATCCAGCCAGATCATTTAGATCCCTCAAGTGGGTTCTGTGTCATTTAGGTCCAAATACACGAATTCAGGTTAAATTAGGTTCATTCTGGTAATTTCATCCATTCAGATTAGTTATTCATATATTTCTCGTCTCTTCCCCTGTAGGAATCATGAAATCTTGCACAATCCTATTATGTATTGTAAGAGTCAGAAATTTGAGGGAATGCGACAGTAATACAGGTTACTATGCAAGATCTCTCATGTATGCAGCTCAGAGTCTCTGTGTTATAGCAATATCTTACATGAGAGTTGGCGACACACAAAGTTTACCGCACGAACTTCTGGGTGAAAAGATCAAGTGGATGGGTGAAAGTTAGACGCTGATCGATAGTCAATGAGGCTACTTGTAATGGCCGAGATTCTGGGTTTGTGAACGGAAGCCATGAAAACACTTTGGTCCTCTTGATAAAAAAGCAATCCGTCTATTAATTAAAACTCAGAATTATCTGCTTTTTACATTGCGTTCTTGAACTGTTGCAACCAATAGGATCGCAAGGTCAGTTACTTATGATGTTAAATAATGTGAAAAGCTGGTTTTGCAACCAATAGGATCGCAAGGTCAGTTACTTATGATGTTAAATAATGTGAAAAGCTGGTTTTCAAAATTCATTGTCTATAGTTTTTATTCCTTCCTTACAATGGATCAGTATTTTTGGTGGCAACTGTACACAGATACTACTCGTTACCTGAAGACCAGGTATCCTCCATAACAGCAACGATGGAAGTGGTTCGTGAGAGAGTCGTGGGAAGGTGGGGAAGGGTCTCGGATTGGAGGAGACGGATGGAAGTCAATAGGAACAGCTTGGTTTTCTGGACCAGAAGGAGGTGGCTCTTGAAAGAGGACTCAGTGAAGGCGGCAAGGAAGGCTGGGTCATCGCTCACCACCACCACCGTTACGCACAACAGCGCATCACGAAGCTAATGGTGCCAACACGAATAATATCACAAAACTAATCGTGCCAACATAAATATCAGGAACCTAATGCCAACATTAATATTATCACGAAACTAATGGTGCCAACATAGATAAAAGTCTGACAACGAAAGGACCCTAAAATTCCCCCTGGCTTCGACCTGCACCCGTCGAATATTCTATACAATCCTGGCTTTTGCTTTAGTCATTGGTGTGTCATTGCCCTAAGTTCTCGTCGGTGGTCCAGAAACTGAAACACGGATCTCTCGGATGTGGGTGAAGTATGCTACCGATTACACAGTGCTAACTCATAGGCATACTTAATGAACCAAACTGTTTTATGTCTGGTTCCTTCAGCCTGAGGACGTCTTTCTGTATTTCATGCCGGCCACAGCAGGCAAAAGGGAACAGAAAGACGTCTACAGAAGTAATATTAATAGTAGGCGTGTGTTTTTATGTGTGGATATTTTCAGAGAACTTTGAATTATTGTCTCTAGATTCCAGTTTTTCCACACTAATTCATCTACATGCCGTGGCCATTTGCCTGTCGAGCAGTGGTTACAGTCTGTGAGAGATGTTCGTATGTCATGCTGGTTTTGTTCACCAGTCTTCACCCCAAACGCTCCAACACCCCAAGAAGCATGTAAGTGTGCTAGATCCTGAAAGGAAAAACATATTGATAAATCTTTCCAATTCTACACAGTTTAGCCAACATGAAGGATAACTGAAACAACAGATTAAGCATATTATCTGCAAGTATCACAGATTCCATTGCCTTTGGGCAGACTTTACCGTCTATAGTTCACCCAATAGCACAGAAGCTAAAACCGAAAGTGTGAATTAACTGCATCGTACAGTAAAGTAAGAACTGATGTAATGTTTAGTTTTTAAACCTCGTTAGGCTAATCTGCTGAAACTCTATACTATTTTTACTTTACTGTTGTGCTTACTTGTGTCACGGAGATCACCCATGGAAAGCCATCTGTCACCATGAAGACAAAAATGGGAAAACCGTTCTGTGGCTAACATGGCTTCCAGTGCTGGGCGGTTGTCCATTGATGCTTTGGTCGTGTCTGACAAATACAAGGGTGAATAAAAACACACCTGCGCAGTACCGTTTTGCGTACAAGTGCTAGAGTGTTTGCCTAGCAATATGCACCAAAGTCAACCCTTCATCTACTAGTGTCTTCTCTCTGCTTATTAAAACTGACTGTAGCCAAAATATTATACCAAAAGAAACAGCGAAACGCACGGAGAGAATCATGCTCAGGTAATGCTAACTGGCCCGGTTGAGCTGTATAGTTTATGTTCGTCTTATATAATAGTTCTGTTAAATGAATAACTCTAACTACGGGTAGCTGTTTAGTTATGGACAAGCAAACCTTCAAAAGATCACAGTTCCCTGGGGTTGCAATGGCTTGAAACATCCAATAGCGTATAATTAGTTGCAATTCTGTGTCCCTCTTCTTTGTTGTCGCAGAAGGCAAGATACGGAATTATTTAAATACAAGCAACATAACGATGATATTTGGTGAGGCACATAACCTATATCAAAATGAAACATTTACCTTGCAGCTTCCCTTTCCTGTATTCTGCGTGCCTGTGATGTGACGTAGGCGGGCATGGACAAGCAGGCAGGTGACACCCAGGCCGAGGCACAACCTCCCAGCAGTAGCCAACATCAGGCCACCACACTGAAACACGACATGACCATCACCGCTCACCGCTACCACCACACTTCACGACCACCACCGCACAGCTCCCTACCACCACACGTCACGACCACTACTTAATGCCTCAACCACTGCCAAAAATATGTTACGACCACTATTGCACGCCTCCACAACCACCACCACCACACGCGCCTATTTTTAGAACAAACCTCCACCGTAACATCTCTGGGGCCTGATCCATTAAGACACTGCAAATCTGCTGCCTCTCGTAACTCAAGGCATATGTTTTGCAGGAAGAATATCAGACAAATCGAAACTCTTTTTTCCTTATCTGTACTTTGAAACGAAATGGATTAGAATTTTGCTTTCGTGAATTATTGTTATTTACTGAAAGAAGAGGAGGCAGGGAAAATTTCTAATCTACGCTGCAAAAGCAAATCCTAGTTAAGAGAGAGAGTTGATCATAAATTTGTGAAGCCAAATCCTGACCAACAAACCAGAAAGGAAAATCAATCGGTGCATTAAGCAAGTTCATCTTTATATTTTCCGTGCTGATATACATTTCCTGGATGAGGGAGGTTACTTAGTTTTTTTTCTTTTTTTTGCCTATACATGTGTATCTAAAAACACAAAATTGTCATACGAAAACTCCAGCATTCTTAACTTTCCAAGCACTGTAACCAACACGTATATCAAACTGTTTGATGAGCTTCATGACATGATATCAGAAGGAAAATTGGCTTTATTCGTTGTTGCATTTTTATTATGATTTTCATTACACATTAATATAAACCACTGCGTGTTACTCCTAGAGCACTGTTACAAAAATGATTACACTGTTTAGAATATTTATTCCATTAATTTCGCTTACACCAAATAATTTTCGTCTGGCAAGCCTTTTAAATTATTAACGGGTGAGAGGGTCTGGTTTAACATTCTAGTTAGAGCCCAAAATATAGTTAATTTATCACCTTACGACAGAGCACAAGCAAATATGAAACCTGTCATTCCAATTTTCCGAGGGGGCAAAAAGCTAATCCAAGAACGTTTGGGTTGACACATGAAATACAGATTGTACATAACCTTCTTAACGTAGGACAACAACAACATACATTATCGTTCTGAAAGAGATGGACAATAGTTTTCCACTATACAGAAAGACTTAAATGTCTGTTGAAAGTATTATGCCATGTACACTAGGGTTATGACTAAAAAACTTTT
>JAGKTI010010436.1:0-12648 GCA_018397915.1 Birgus latro
CTCATCCCACCACCAAGTTACTTTATGTCTTGGTGGGCCTCTTGTCCAACCGCATACTGCATCGGTAACTCTCAAGAGGTTGTTCTTAAGGGCTCCATACTGTTCATTAACGTCTCTATCTTTGGCTTCCTGTTCAGCCACCACTCTCCTCATCTCACTATAAAAGGCATCCCTTACTGATTGGTTTCTCAGCTTCCATATTTTCCTCCTAGGTACATATGTTATCCTTTTCATCACTCGTTCCTTAAGCACCATGTCACAAATCAACAGTTTGTGCTGCTGAACACACTCCTCGCTTCCTATAACTTTAACATCCCTCACTAATCTCCTATCAACCCTCCTTACCAGAAAATAATCTATCTGGCTACTATTTACCCCAGACTCGTACGTAATCAATCTACTCACTCTTTTTCTAAAATGTGTGTTGCACACAATCATGTCCATAGCCTCCCCAAACTCGAGTATTCTTTCCCCTTCCGCATTCCTCACACCATATGCACATCCTCCATGGACTCCTTCATAACCTTGAGCTGCTTCACCAACATGACCATTTAAATCCCCTCCCAGAACCACTACCTCATCATCACCCATACCACCTAATACGCGTATTAAATCATCCCAAAATCTAACCTTCTCTGCGTCATCCAATCCTACCTGCGGAGCATATGCTGATATGACTGAAACCATCACCCGTCCGATCAAAATTTTCACTACTATTATCCTATCACTTACTCTCATGACATTCATAACATACTCCACCCATTTCTCCGCAACCAACACCCCCACACCCCCATATCCGTCAGTTCCCCCCTGCCAAAACAACTTATAGTAGCAATCCTTCCCAGCAATCTTTCTGGCTGATCCACCCCTGTACCGGACTTCCTGCAGACATGCCACATCCACCCACCTCCTACTAAATGCCTCAACAACTTCCCCTGCTCTTCCTCTCAAACTTCCCACATTCCACGAACCCACCCTAAACCCCCTAGGTGATTTGCTGTCCTCAGGCTTGCTTTGGTGCTTGTTTTTGTTCATAGTCATAGTCGGTAAGATAATGGGGGGTAAACATTCCAAAGGCCCGACCCATTGCACAGACCCAGGTCCAGGCAATGGATCTGGGACCCCTAGCCCACCAGCTTACTAGTGGCTGTGGTAGTGGCCTCGGGGCACCCTGCCAGGACACCTGCAGGGACACCCTCCAAGCGCGGCTTGGCACTGCAACTGCCCCATTTTTATCTTTCACACCCCCACTGACTTCGTTGGCACCCTGTCTAGCTCTCTTTACCTCCTTCCAGAACATTTTCTTACATTCCCTCCACTTTGCACTCAATTTCCTTCCAAATTCCTCATCCACTCTCTTCCTACTCTCTCTTACTAATCTTTTCACATCTCTCCTCCTCACTACATATAACTCTCTCGTCCGTCTCTCAGCTTCTTCGTCTCCCCTGTTCCTAATCCACTCATTATATGCTTTCTTCTTTTGTGCCACAGCCTCTCTCACCTCTTCAGTCCACCATGCTGTTCCCTGAACCCCCTTTCGTCTTCTCTTCACCCCACACACCACCTCACATGCTGCACAGATTTCTTCTGTGAATACCTTGCACACATCTTCCACGTCCCCCATCTGCTCCAATCTATATTTACCCAATCGGTCCTCCACTTCCCTTTTATATTCAGCTTTTATTCCATCCTCTTGTAACTTTTCTACCCTCCTTGTAACAAATACTTCCTCCTGTCATCTTCTTCTTTTCCTCCATCTTGTTTGGATTCTGATTCTGGCCACCACCAAGTGGTGGTCAGAAAGTCCACTCCCCCATCCTCTATATACTCTTGCATCCATTACACATCTTCTCATCCTTTCATCCACACATACATAGTCAATCATTGCCTTCCGTTCATTCATTCCACCGTCCTCTCTTCTCACCACTCGCCATGTATACCTATAGATCATTTTGTGCCTGAAGAGGGTATTAGCTACCACCAACCCCCTCCCAGCACAAATGTCCACTAAAGCACTGCCATTCTTATCCATCTCTGCAGGCACACCTCACTCACCAACCATTCCATCCACCTTCTCATTCCCTACTTTTCCATTCATATCTCCAATCAGAAACACTCTCTCATTCCTTTCAAACTTTTCCAAGCAGGCTTCCACATTTGTCCAAAACTCTTCTCTCACTCTACTGGCACGATCTTGCGTTGGCGCATACATTCACACAATTGCCCACATTTGTAGTCCAACTTTCACTCTTACCCACACAATCCTTGACCCAACTGATCCATACTCTCTTACATTCTCCTTCCACCTGTTGCTCACAACAGTACACACTCCCTCTTTCGCCCTCTCATTCTCACCCACTCTCGCGCATATACCCCATCCATATTCCCATTCTCTCACACTCACACGTCGCTATTTAGTTTCAGTTATTCCACATATATCCACTTTCGCACTCTCAAGCACCTGTACAATCTCTCTCTCTTTCACCTCATCATTCGTACCCCTTACATTCCTCAGTATGTCTTCATTAATGTATGTGAATGCTTTTCTATATTTGCTAGCAGTGTATACATGTTCCTTACCTTTTCATTTATGTGGTCTGCCGGAGTTAGTCTGTTATTGATAATCACACCTAAGTCCTTCTCTCTTTCTGATGTGTGTAGGGTTTTACTTCCTAATTTATAATCCCAATCTGGTCTTTTCCCACTTTTATCAAACTTGATTACATGACACTTGTCCACATTGAATTCCATTTCCCATGTATTACTCCATTCATGAAGTTTATTTAATTCTTCTTGTATCTCTTTATAAGAGTCTATGTTAGATATTCTACTTTGTATTTTTTTCCTCATTGACAAACATTTAAATAGCTTTCATTTCCAGTATTATTATCTGTGTCATTTATATGCACTAACAACATAATTGGTGCCAGCACTGAGCCCTGTAGAGCTCCGCTAGTCACTCCCCTCCATGATGATTAATTCTCCTTAGTACTGTTCTCATTTCCCTTTTTCTGAGAAAATCTTGCATTCAACAGTACAGTTTGCCTCTGATTCCTCTTTGATTGTACAGTTTCCATCAAAGTCTTTGGTATGGTACTCTGTCAAATGCTTTCTTGAAATCTAGATAGATACTGTCCACTCTTTTCTGTAATGTTTCTCCAGCCCTGTCATAGTAGCTTAATAAATTAGTAATATATGATTTTCCCTTTCTGAAACCAAATTTCCTTTCTGTTATCATATTGTGTTCTTGTAGATGGTTTACCCAAACTTTTTTTATTAGCTTTTCCAGTACAGTATCTTACTTACAACACTGGTGTTGTGTGTGTGTGTGTGTGTGTGTGTTTTCAACAAAATAACTTAAACAGTTTTTACCAAATTTGAACTAAACTTCATGGAAGGGTGGAGAGACGGCCCATACAGAAGCCTACAATATTGTTTTAGAGAACAGTAAGTCGAAGGTCAGAGTCGCAGGGCTAGGTGAAACGCTGACCTAACAAAATCAACTTAAAAGTTTTTGCCCACTTTTTACCAAACTTTGGGAAAAGATTCATGGCAAGGCAATAATGATGTGAATCAATTTTTAAAACATTCAGTCAGAAGTCGTGGTCACAGGGCATAGTCATAGTTCAATCCATGGGTGTATTTAACACAATAACTCAGTCTGATATGATTTTAATCAAACTTGGTGGATTGCCTGAGAGTCAACTAAGGAGTAAACCTTTTGTTTTTAAGAACAACAGGTCAAAGGTCAAGGTTATAGCTCAGGGTCATCTTCAATCAATTTTTATCTAATTTTGACCAAACTTTGTGGAAGGGATGAGGATATGGCAAAATTAAAAGGATTTGATTTAGACACCCATCAGTCAACGTCACAAGGAAAGGTCAGAGACTGAGATCAACTCAAAGTCTAAGTATATTTGAACTGAACTTGGTGGAAGGATTAAGGGTAAGGCAAGAATGATGATAATCAGTTGTGATGTCAGTCAAAGGTCAAGGCCAAAGTTTGACCCACTGTGTCTGAGTGTGAACAAATTAAAGCAGTTTTGACCTGATGTGAATCAAGCTTGGTGGACTGATTGGGAATCACCCAAGTGATTTACTACTGTTTTTGAGACTAATAGATTAAAAGTGAATGCCACACAGTACAGTTAACTTAGAATAGTTTTTACCTCATATATACTAACTTTGAGGAAGTGTTCAGGTGAAATCAATAGAATGATTGGATTTTGAAAACAACCAGTCAGAGGTCAAAGTCACTGGGCAAAGTCACGGGGAAAAGTCAACTCAAACAGTTTTTATCTAATCTGAACCAAAGTAGGTGGAAGTGATCAGGGTTAGGAAGGAATTAACTAGTTTTATTTTGCGAGTAATCTGTTGAAGGTCAGAGTCAGGGAGCAAAGTAAAATATTCGGTCATCTGACTACTGTAGTTGGTGGGCGTGAGAGTTGCACTCCTTGAGTGTTCTTTCATGTTTAAGGTATTTTTCCTACTGCATGATTATTTTATTCAGTTATGGGGACACTTCTCTGTCTGAAGAGGTCAATGAGAATAGCATCTAAATGCTGTACAATGGAAGCTCGATTATCCGTGTTCAGAATATCCTGATTTCGGCATAACCGGACCGTGACTGAATGATATTGTAGTAATATATAAAATTATCTGTACGATAGCTCCCATTCAGCAACCGTTTGGTTGCTAACGATCAAGCCACAGGTAAGCAGAAGTGAGTCTACCCTCCACCCACACCTCCCACTCACAACCTGCTCACAGGGTGGCACTGGTAGGGTGGAGTTTGATGAGGCAATTGATAGGGAAGGGAAGCCATCACCAGAGAGATGCTCTTGTTTGCTTATTCAATAAACATACGATTTACCATATGCTGTAGAGGCACCTTGCCAAATCAGTTCTTCTTCCTGATAGTCTGTTTTATTTTTCTGATTATTTCTGCAGTGGTAAGTAAACTTTCCTTTTTAATCTGTTTCATCGTTGTTTTTAGCTGTTCCGCTGCGACAGTGATTCGTTAGCGTAATGGGGGAAGGGACTGTCTTAACCTAAGTGTTTAGCTAAGCTTAACCTAACCTAGCTTAACTATACCTATCTATCTATCTATTGCCAGATGCCATAATCCCATAAGGGGTGGCCATTTGACTTTGAGATATTTGTTTTACGGGGAGGGGCACCCTCCACCAACCCACTTGTTGACACATAGGGAGCACATATGGTTTGGTTATATGGTTACCACCCATAGGGAGCACATATGATTTGGTTATATGGTTACCACCCAGCGTTGTAAATGGTTTCTTGGCTTACAGTAATTTAATCTAACCTAACATAACTTGATCTACTGTTGGGAAACTGGGAAACAAAATCCACATTTGAGTACTTTGAGCAGGTTTCTTCCATTGTGCCAAAAACAAACAATTGTAGGTACGGCTTAACCCGTCAATGACCATGGGTTCAGAAATTTCCATGCTCCTACACGGCCAGCCCCAGAACCATTTTTTCAGAGCTGTAAATCACTTTCTTTTTTTTACAGATGTGAAAAGAATAGTCTGATAAAAATGGCATTGTGTTTATTAGTTTCCTAAGCATATCCTGTGATTTGCTATGATTCGTGGAAGAATTAATAAAATTACGGTGCATGTACCATAAGGGCAAAAACATGTCGCCCTGTCCCATGCCATTTCATTGCCCTACTCCCAGCTCATACCCCCATGTCTCATATACCTCTCCACTCCATCCTGCCATCTCATCCTTGGTCTCCCTCTCTCCCCCTCCACTTCACTCACATACACTCTCCTGGTCAGTCTCTCACTCTCCATCCTCCCCACATGGCCAAACCACCTTAATGTGTTTCTCCTAATGCTTCCTATCACATCCACATCCACACAACAACGCTCCTTCACTACCTTATTTGTCGATCTGTCTCTCCATGTGACTCCACGTTCTTCTCTCAAATAACTCATTTCCACTGCTCTCACTCTTGACTTCTGTCCCTCCAACATTGTCCAAGCTTCACTTCCATACGTTGAGTTGGTATTACAATACTGTCGTGTAGTAGCTTTTTCACTTCCTTGCTCACTTCCCTGTTTCTTATCACTGCTTTCAAGGAACCAGCAACCTTTCTTCTCTGCTGTACCCTTTCAAGCACTTCACCCTCTAAATTTCCATCCTTACTCATCAAACTACACAAGTACTTAAATGCACTCCTATTCTCCATTTCCTCCTCATCCAACCTCACTGCATATTCACTGACTTCACTTCTCTCGAAGACCATCACTTTACCCTTCTCTACATTAACTTTTAGATTCCGTTTCTTACACACTATCCCAAACTCATTCACCAAGCCTTGCAGCTCCCTTTCATCTTCACTTAAGAACACAATATCATCCGCAAACAGCAGTAATGGTAATTTCCAAACACTGCCCTCTCTCATTAGGGCCGCTCAGACATCCACTGCCCTACCTTGTATCTCTTTTATAACCCCATGCATATACAGACTGAACAACCATGGAGACATGACACATCCTTGTTTCAATCCTACTTTCAAATAGAAAAATTCACTCAGTTCACTATCCACATGCAATGCAGCTTTAGCACCTTCATACATACTCTTCACGGCCTTCAACAACTTCCCATCTACTCCACATATTCTTATTACTTTCCACAATCCTTGTCTGTCCACCCTATTTTAATTATGCTTTCTCCAAATCCATGAAGGCTGCATTCAACTTCTTTCTCTTCTCTAGAAACTTTTCCACTAAAGATCTAAGAAAGAATATCTGATGTACTCAACCTCTTCCCTTCCTAAAACCTCCCTGTTCTTCTCTAACTATTTCCTCTGTTATTTCCCTAACTCTATCAGTAAGTATCCTACCATATACTTTTCCTGTTACGCTAAGAAGGCAAATTCCCCTATGTTTACCAAACACTTCTTTTGCTCCTTTTCCACTGTACAGGGGAATGGTTGTACCTGACTTCCAATCCTCCAGGACTCTACCTTCCTCCCAGACCAATCTGCACATCTTCCATATCCATTTTATTACTATCTCTGCCCCATGCTTCATCATTTCCCCACACTCCATCAATAGGCCAGTGCACTGAGTGCTCCTGCCATCTGGTGAGAGTCTGTGAACATCTCCCAGATGCATCATTTGAGGGTGTGAGGGTTACAGCTACCAGTATTTGATGTTATTCTACCCAAAGTCAGCTAAAACTGAGTGTTGTTATTCTGAACATCAGGTTTACACCAACAAAACTAAGGGTTCTACAGTATTCATGGCCTTATAAAGAAGATGGGGTGGAAAAAAAATAGTATTCAAACTTATGTTCTTCTCTGGCTATCAGGTGATTTCTAGGGATGTATTAAAGAGGGTTTATGTGGAAATATTGCCTTCATGCATGTATGATGATGGTAAATAATTCGAATAAGGGTAATAACATTTCCATTTCTTAAAAGCAACGATGAAAGATATGGACATTTCCATATGGTACTCGGCTTTGCCACATGTATGACTGTAAAGGAACACGAGACTGGCGAGGTGCGTCAGTGATAGGGATCACTTGGTTGCTTGACATTGACAGTAAGAACAGTTAGCAAAATGATGAACTTTGTTTGCGCTGTGGCTGGCTGCAAATCAAATTCAACTATCAGTGCAAATCAGCACCCATTCATGAAACAAGTGAAAGGATGGGCCAGGTTTCTATCAAAGATGGACGTCGAACATCGTAGGATGGGAGACGTGATGTAGAAGAGGTGTTGAGTGGACAGCAACCAGGAAAACATGTTGTACCTTGCTCCGGCAGTGAATTTTTAATATGGCAAAATTTGTGCATGTCTTCATATATTTACCACGTTATAGTCTTACACCAACTATAAGGGATGTTTACTGAATAGTAAATTGTAGGTAGAAGTTAATTCCGTGAAGATGATGATTCCTGTTTTACAAGTTTTTTTTTTTTTTTTCTTATAATGCCACTTACACACCAATAGCATGATTGTCAAAGGCATTTGAAAAATTTTGTGACTTGAGGAAACAATATGAAAGCACATAGAAAAATTTATCTCCGAAACCCGCAGAATATGTTTCAAGAAGAAGTTCACAGACTCCAACTAGATGGCAGGACCACTCAGTGCACTGGCCTATTCCTGGGGCTTTCCCCACTTTAACTTTCTTCATTGCTTCCACAACTTCCATCCTACTGATTCCTTCTCCCAGCCATTCCCCAGCCACTTATACTTGCATTGGATGGAAGTTTGGAGGGTGAAGTGCTTGAAAGGGTGCAGCAGGGAAGAAAGGTTGCTGGTTCCTTGAAAGCAGTGATAAGAAACAGGGAAGTGAGCATCTGTCTATCTGTCTATATACCTAGGCTGCTTCCCCCCAAAAAAGGGAGGTAGCCGAGACAGGTCAACACACTACCAATTTACTCATCCACTCATACACATTCATTCGCATCTTAGCCCTAAAGAGGAGAAGGGACAGATCCGCACCGCACCACACCGCACAAGGGTCAACCACGCAGTGCAGTCAGTGGCATCCGCAGCAGGGCCCGACAGCAAAGCTGGTTTACCCCTGCCACATCATAATGGATCCAGCCCCTTACCTGCACCTGACCTGATCAGCTGATCTGACAAATGCAGGAGAATATCCCCTCAAGGCTGCGTCATCATTTATTCATTCACAATTTCTCTCCATTCATTTCTATCACGCACAGCCACTCTTCCTTGCTCAACAGACAACCCTCTCGCATCCAACGCTCTCTTCACACTGTCCATCCATCCTTATTCGTGGTTTTCCTCTCAGCCTTACACCTCTCACATCAGATCTAGTTATCTTTTTCACCAATCGCTCATTATCCCATCTCTCCATATGCCCAAACCATTGCAACACCCTCTGTTCAACTCGATCAGCCATCTCCCGAACAATGCCAGTTCTCCTTTGCACTTCATCATTTCTCACTCGATCCATACGCGTCACTCCACACATACTCCTCAGACACCTCATCTCCATTACATTCAAACTTTTCCTTTCTGCTACACCTATATTCCATGTTTCAGCCCCATATAATGCAGTCGGTACCACAACACCCTCATACAGCCTTCTCTTTACATCCATTCTGAGTGAATGACATCCAAACACTTTTTTCATTCCTCCCAGCACCTTTCCAACTTCATTCATTCTAAACTTCACTTCTGCATCTATTCTTCCATCCACAGCAACATGTGACCCTAAATACTTAAAACACTCAACCTCCTCAAGCAACTCACCATTCAAAACTATATTCATCCTCCTACCATCTACCAACCTCATACACTTCATCACTTTACTCTTATTCTCATTTATTTTCAGTTTCCTCCTTTCACACACCCTTCCAAACTCCTCTACCAACTGTTTCAATCTCTTCTCTGAATCAGTCACCAGTGCAGTATCATCCGCAAACTGTAGCTGCTTCAGATTCCACTCTCTACCATCATTCACCAGACTCAGTCCTCCACCTAACACTCTTGCATTCACCTCCCTTACAACACCATCCATATAAACATTAAACAACCAAGGCGACATCACACATCCCTGCCGCAGCCCCACTCTCACGGGAAACCAATCACACAGTATTTCCCACTCTTACACACGCTCTACTATTTACATAAAAACTTTTCACTCCTTTTAGTAACCTGCCATCAAGCCCATTCAATCTTAAAACATTCCACAAAGCCTCCCTATCAATTCTATCATATGCTTTCTCTAAATCCATGAATGCCCAAAACACATCCTTACCTTTCGCTAAATACTTTTCACACACCTGTCTCACAGCAAAATATCTGATCCACACATCCCCTCCCTCTCCTAAAGCCACACTGCTCATCACCAATCATTCCCTCTGTACCCTCTCTAACTCTCTTAATTAACACTCTACCATATACCTTACCTACCACACTCAACAGACTTATACCTCTAAAGCTAGTACATTCATACTTATCACCCTTACCTTTATACAGTGGGACCACACAGGCACTTGCCCAGTCAATTGGCACCATACCTTGCACAAAGCACACATTCATCAGTCTTACTAACCAGTCAACAATAGTCACTCCACCACATTTCAGGCATTCCACAGCACACCCATCCATACCTGCAGCTTTCCCTGTTTTCATCTGCTTTACTGCCTCTTGCACTTTCTCCATCGTGATCATAGATTCATTCAACTCTCCCAACACATCTATTCCTTGCACCCTTCCATCTGCCACAATCTCAGCCTCCCTTTCCTCCTCTACATTCAACAATCTTTCAAAGTACTCCACCCATCTCTTCCTTACTGCATCCATCTCAGTTAACATCCTTCCATCCTCTGGTTTTACTCGCTGCTCCTTCCCAGACTCTCCCTTTCACACCCTTTTCACCTCCTTCCAAAACTTTTTCTTATTCTCTTGAAAATTCTCAGTCATCCGCCTACCCCACCTCTCATCTGCTGCCACTTTAGCATCACGCACAACCTTTCTCGCCCTATTCCTCTTTTCCTTATACCTCTCATATGACACCTCATCTTTCCTCTGCAACCACACTTCATATGCATGTCTCTTCTCACCCACAGCCATACTTACTTCCTGGCACCACCATTCACTTCCCTTTCTTACACCACCACCCACTCGTCTCACACCACACACCTCTTCTGCATGCCTCACCACATCACTTTTAAACGACTGCCATTCCTCCTCCACACTGCCACTCTCCTGATCTTTCACTGTGTACTGCTGATCTCTCAGTTTCTCCTGATACTCTATCATTTTCTCTCTTTTATCTAACCCACTCACTTTCAAAACCTCCCTGCCACGCCTAACTCTCCTAGCTCTCACCCGTCTCTTACCTACTCTCAACTTTCCCTCCACCAGGTAGTGGTCAGACATACCTCCACCCTCCCCTCTCGAAACTCTCTTATCGAACAATCTTCCTATTACATTCCTGGAAACAACCACATAGTCCATCAATGCTCTGTCAACAACCCTTCCACCCTCCTGTCTCACCCATGTATACTTATAAATATCTTTCTTCTCAAACAAGGTACTGTATTCCCAATCACCATCTCTCGCTCAACACACACACCTATCATTCATTCCCCATTTTCATTTCTTCCAGGCACACCATGCATACCAACTACACCTTCAACTGCTACATTTCCCACTCTAGCATTCAGATCCCCCATCATTACCACATTCACATTCACTCCAAAGCTCTGCAAACACTCATCACCATCATTCCAGAAAGACTCCTTCTCTTCTTCATCCCTTTCACTACCAGTCCCATATGCACTCACAAATACCCACAACTCACATTCAAATTTCGTTTTTACCCACATCAGTCTCGATGACACCTCTTTCCATTCAGTCACACACTGCTGTACTTCCGGGCTCACTAACAAGGCCACACCTTCTCTTGCCCTTCCTCTATCAACACCTGACAATCTTCCATTCACACTTCCAAATGTAGACTCACCTTTCCCTTTCATCTTTGTTTCACTCAAAGCTAACACATCCAACTTTCTTCTCACAAACATTCTCCCAGTCTCCTCCCTTTTAGCCTCAATCGTACTACAACCACGCACATTCATAGACCCAACCTTCAGGGTACGGGGATAACTCGATCCCTCATCCCTTTCTCTGGCCTGTCTCTTTTTAGGAACTAAAAAACAGAGGAGGGGGTCCCTAGTCCCCCCACCCCGCCCCTTTTAGTCGCCTTTTACGACACGCAGGGAATACGGTGGCGGAATTCTTCCTAACACATTCTGGCCGCAGAGTAGTAGTACCACCCCATAGTGTGGCCAGATTATGCCCCCCCCCTCACCACAGGGAGTGAGCATGGAAGTGAAAAAGCTGCTACATGACAGTACTGTGATACCAGCTCTAACATATGGAAATGAAGCTTGGATCCTGTTGGAGGGACAGAAGTCAAGAGTGAGAGCAGTGGAAATGAGTTATTTGAGAGGAGCATGTGGAGTCACATGGAGAGACAGACTGACAAATGAGGAAGTGAAGGAGTGTTGTGGTGTGAATGTGGATGTGATAGGAAGTGTAAGAAGAAACACATTAAGGTGGTTTGGCCATGTTGAGAGGATGGAGAGAGAGAGACTGACAAGGAGAGTGTATGTGACAGTGAGGTGGAGGGGGGGAGAGGGAGGGGGAGACCAAGGTTGAGATGGAGGGATGGAGTGGAGAGGTATATGAGAGAGGGGAGTGTGAGCTGGGAGCAGGGCAATGAAATGGTGGGGGACAGGGCAACATGGAGGCGATTTGTGTGTGGCCACCCCTTACGGGATTAAGGTGTAAGGTGTCTGGCAATAGATAGATAGATAGATAGATAGATAGATAGACTAGCATTAAATGAGACAAGTTTATTTTGTCCCCATTCAGTGATCCTAGATAAGTCTTGATTTATGGAGATGGCTGTACTGAGTTGTGAGTTAGAGATATTAAACTTTGTGTATGGGTAGTTAAGTGTGAATGACCTGTGAAGCGTTGAGTCATCTGCATATGAATGGATGGGATTATGGGTGACAGATAAGAGATCATTAATATGAATTAGGAGTAGGGTTGGGGCAGAACTGAAACTTGTGGCACACCGGTGTTAATACACATCATCTCGTTTCGTTTCGTTT